>JAVQJF010022657.1:0-34720 GCA_036023855.1 Gadopsis marmoratus | reverse complement strand
GAGCAAGCACTATGCGACAGTGGCAAGGAAAAACTGCCTTTTAACAGGCAGAAACCTCAGGCAGAACCAGGCTCTTGGTGGGCGGTCATCTGCCTCGACCGGTCGGGTAGAGAGAGAATAAAAAATAAAAGCTGTAGCCTTATATTTAACAGACAGATATTAGAGTGGTATCAGTGTGTTTCCTAAAATGTCTAACCATTCTTTTTAAACTCATGGACACGCACACACACATGCTCACACATGCACACTATGTTCTCTGTTTCAGCAGAACAGGCTCGTGTACTTGGTTGGCCCACTGACGGCTCAGTTCTTCTGTTTCTCTGCATTTTATTCCCCAGCATGCTAAATCTTAATTCAACCAACATTTAGACAGATTTCTTTGTTGCCTCTGGCAAAAGCAAAGACGCTGCAGTGAGCCACCACTGCGTGCTTTCCTAAAAAACAATTGGGTCGAATGATCGAAACAGCAGTAGAGTGGTTGACTTTAACTGATGCGGACAACATGATATTGATGACAAGAGGAACAACACCAAGGAGAAGAATGCAAGCAAAGTGCAGAAGAAAAGGGGACAAAAGTGTGAAAGGGGGGAGAGTTAGAACTGAAGGTACAGCTAGGGAAGCATCAGAAAAGGCGGTGATTCTGGTGTGGGGTGGATCATTCTTATAAGCCTTGTGAAGAGGGCTGCAGCTCTGTGACGGCAGCTCGAACTGGGCCAGCGGAGCTCAGAAACTCCTGCCCATCATTACAGTTTCACTCTTGTGCTCACTCACAAGCAGGTTTGCACCCTTCCTCCTCCTGCCACACAAGCTCGAGCACACATATCATACAGGCACACACATTCATATATGCACACTCTGTCTCCTCCTGCCACACACACGACTACAAAACTGGAAATCCAGGCTGAGGGACAGAGTAAAATAAAGACTTCCTCGGTGGCATAATTCGTAAGGATCTGAAGGGGAGACTGTGCCACCATGGGAGCTCCTCTGGGATTATATGAGTAGCCATGGGTATGACAGTACAATTCCCAGGGGTTCTCCAACTGTAAAACCCCCGGTAATGTCAACCTCAGCCCTCCTACACACTTTCACTGAATACACAGCAGCAACATTCACCCACTGCAATAAAGCCAGCACAGGCATCAGACCCTGACCTGTCAGCATTTTACAACATTTTGAAATTAATGTTTGTCACAGTGTTCATATCCTGGGGTGGAAGTAACTCTGTACAAGCCCTTATTTTACTCATCACTGAGCAGCTCTTCATGTACTCGATTACAAAGAATAGTTCCACATTTTGGGAAATACTCATATTTTCTCTCATACGGAGACTTGGATAAGAAAATTATTATCGCTCTCATGTCTATCAGGGAAATATGATGCTAAAGCCAGATGGTACTGTAGTTTAGCATAAGGGGTTTATGCTAAGCTACGCTACACAGCTCTCAAAATGATGCAAACGTGTGATTGTGAAACTAGGTGACCCTGGAAAAGGAAAAGAGTGCTTAGTCACCTCTGGACCTGGAAAAGGGAAATTAAAGATGTGTTTCAGTACCAAGAATGAGGAATAATTAGTAATCATTCAGAATAAATTTGTAGAATTCAACCAACAGTCCAAACAGGCATTTACCTTTGTGTTTCTCCAGCAGTTCGGTGGTGTGCTCTATAACTTCATAATACTCCTCCAGCTCCAACATACACTGGCAGTAGTTCAACTCCAGGGGGACAATCAATCGACCCAAATTAATGCAGTCTACATCACCTGGCATCTCCTTCACACACACACACACACATTCACAGATGGAAGAACAACAACATGATCAGCACTGCTGTGTCGCTTGGGATCTCCTACACTTACTTTAATAATTGATGTGAATTCTGCAGGTTTACATATTTTCTCACACATTCAAACATGACATGGCTTTGGGACACGAAAGAAGACCAAAAGCACCATCTCTGCCTAACAGGGCGTTACTAGCTGTTTGCACACAGGCCAAGTATCTGTAAGCCTCCAACGTCAAACTCATGAATATGTCTAAAACTGCCAAAAATCACTCTCACGCACAAAAGAATCATCTACACAACTTGTTATCCCACCAGTATTCCTGCAACCTTACATCCCCCTCTCATCCTAGACAGCCCTCCACAGCGCTCCCTCCTCTTTCCTCTGCCAGCCCTCCCACCCTACTGCCTGTAATCAGGGACACAGGGAAGCAGAGTAAAGCTGGAAAACAGGAATCTCCCACTGGAAAACGGCAGGAGCTGCAAGTCCCGAAAACCTAAAATCCTGAGAAAAACCTCAGAATTCACAATCCTGCACATCACTCAGTTTGCTCCCTCCATCCCATTTTTCTTCTCTAACCCTTCACTCACTCTGGACTGCACTGTTTTCAGCAGCAGGATGGCCTCTTTGTACTTGCTGGCAGCCTCTCTGAATTGACTCTGCTTGACCAGCGCATTGCCCTGCATGTGGAGAATTGGCACCATCTGCAGCTTCTCATCCTTTTCCATCATCCATGACTCTCTGTGGTACGACATGGGGTCTCCCACCTGGAAGCAGCAGGGGCAGGAGGAGCGCACAAGAGAACAGAAACGTCATAAGGAGACGATGGAAGCACAAGTGAATGCTAAACAGGTACAAATAATTCTATTTCCAATTTAAGATACTTTAAGGAAATGTATACTTTTTTCTCGACTACATGTGACTGCTATAGTTACTAGGTACTGTGATTTTACATTGAAAACATATGACCAAGTAACTTATATATGATATGATGCATTATTGTAGATGAATGCTCTGCATAACCACACAGGCATTTTCTGTTGTGTCGCTGATTAGTCCTGCTCAGGTTGAAGTTATGCGAAGCTTTTGCTGGGATTTGCATGAGGTCACCAATAAAAATGATAAACAGGAGAACCCCCACTATGTCTCCAAAAATTATTTTTTATCTTGTTGCACAAGATAATAACTTCCACAAGGTGTACACAAGCTAAAACAAAACAATAAGGACCTCCATAATGTAATACTTTGATAGGGGCAATTGTACATAATGAGTACTTTTATCTGGATAGTTTAAGTACATTTAGCTGGTAATTATTTTCTTTATACAAGTAGAATTTTGAATGCAGGACTTTTATTTTAGAAACTACCTGCAACGGGGAAGATGTTTAATTTACTGCTACTGCTGGACCCCAGGGTGAGATTCCAAGCTTGTTCTGGATACTATATTATTTCAAAGCTGAATATTAATTAGGCTGATGGGTCTTCACTTTTGCCATTTCTGTCAGTAGATTTTAGAAAATAGTGTGTTTGTGTGTCTCAATCCTAGAAGAGATCCTAGATGAATGAATAGGTAATGTGTCTTTTTTTTTTTTTACTGTCAGCCTATGTTTACAGATGCTAAATTCTGAGAAATTATATTTATTGAAAATGTTATGTATAATTATTGTTATGCACTATCTTCTTCTTTAGCTATGCGGTGTGACACAGTATTTTGCATCCGATGCTTACCTGCAACAGCTCAATGATAAAGATGAGTGGTTGAGGAGTTCTCATCAGCTCATCTAGCTCTGGGAAACCAGTGGAGTGATAGTTGAACATGTTTCCCATGCCACACATGTGTCTCTGGCCCTCTAGGGGATCTTTCCCTTGAGCGATCAGCCTCATTCCCTTGGACACGATGGGGTATAAGCCTGTGTGCTGCAAAATTATCTCGTCAACCAAAAAATAAACAATATGGTCTGCAATAAGACATAGAAGCACTTAATCATGCTACCCCCTGGTGCTGTGAGCCTGGGCCAATCAGTCCTACTAGGAAAACGCAAGAAATCAAATTACGCTTTTTGTCCAGAAGAAAAACACAAAGAATTTGCTCAAACAGATTGCTTTGTTTGTGTTTATAATACTGAGCATGTAGGAAAATTCAGAGGGTTAATTCATGCGCATCATACTGAGGAGCAAAAGCTTCCTTTTCTCGCTTATGAGCACTTATTAGGACCTTTATCAGCCTAATATCTCGGTGTGTGTGTCCATGTGCAAAGTCTGCAGTTCAACTCACAATGGCATCGCACCAGAACTCAGCCACCTCTCCAGTCCTCATGGACATCAGCAGGGTCTCCCAGACTTCCATCTTGAACATCTTTCCGACAAAGATCTCAGCTGGCCGGCCAGCCAGTCGACTGTCATCGATGACCGTTCGCTCAAAGTTGTCCAGCAGCGTCTGGAAATGGAAAACCAGCTGGGATGGAAGGAGGTAACAGTCGACAGGAAGAGTTAATGGAGATTAATGAATGAAAGTATTTGTCAACAAAATATACTTTAGAAAATACATAGAAAATCTAATGATGTCCACATGTTATACTTTAAAACAGAGTTCCAGTTTTAAAACATCCTCTTGGATTTGTATTGAACTTAAAAGACCTTGTATTCACTGGCTAAGAGATGGTTTTTTGGGGGCGGCTTCCTCACTTTTTAGTGAGGAATTGCTGCCTTTGATTTTTTTATAGTACATGTATGTACTGTTTGTGTATGCAAATATAGTATGTGTTGGCCTAAATGTTTTCTTCGTACCTTCTTTATCTTATTTACCATGTTCTGTATGTACATGTATATATGACATAGTAACACAACAGAATAAATACTTATTTGCAACTGTTAACAATTCTATGTTGTTTGTTTTATGCTGGATATATGCATTTCCAAAACACTGAATTTGACTGAACGCTGTCATATATTTCAGTCACTTCTTGTGTAACACAGACATGCTGGTTTTCATTATTTGTTCCATCTGTTTGTGTGCATGTGAAAGATTTTCAAAGCCTTAACCGTCACTATGACTGCAGAATTACGTCGGCTCCGTGTAATCTTGTATTTATAGCTTGACAGATTGCGTATAATGTGGTGCTAACTGTGAGCAACCAGGAATCACCTCACCTAGGAGGGAACACACACACTGTACAGACACACAGGTAAATGGAAATTCATGCTGGCATTGTCACGGAAAATGTTTGTCACAGTGTCCAGGCTCTGTGCCATATGGCTGGATTTGACTAGGAAGGGAAAAAAGTCAGCGACCAGCGGATCAGTGGATGAACAGAAACCCAGACACAGTGCCAAAGAACATGTTGCAATTTGGTTGACCAAATGTTTGCTCTGTGTGTAAGTGCCAGATACAGAATACATTTCCTCACAAAATATAATTGAAGTGGGCAATGCAACACACAGCTAAAAATAGACATTTTTTGTGGAACATTTACATCACATTGGTAAATACGTTAGGAACCATTTCCTATTATAATGAGTTTGAATCTAGTATTATTTGGGTTATCAGGTTAAATGTGACTTGCTACCTTGGTCCCAGGTGGAAAGTGTGGCAGCGGTCCTGTGCCTCCAGCCAGGATCTTCTTCCTGACTCCTGGAAAGTTCAGAAGGTATGTTTCCTCCATGGCCACTCTGCCTTGAGCAATACCAAACAGAGCAGTGTGTGTGTTTTGGAGATTTCTTTTTCCTCTCTAGGTCTCTGTTCTTCTGGCTTTCTAATTAGCCCAGTGGAGTCTTTGCTGGATCTGCTCTCTGACAGATGGCAGGATTAGGCAGGGTTTGGAGGTGGACACTTTAATCTGAGGAGCTAATCTCTTGCCTACCCCGGCGATTGGTGGGGCAATCCCTGCTGGAAGGAGCGGGAGAGGCGGGGAGGACCACCTGGCCCAGATCACTCTCGAACAAGTTAAGATCATTCTGGATGGAGAGTAATCTGGTGACGTGATGATGGTTTAGTGATGCAGTTGTCCGGACAGTGGACATGAAGAAGCCCTTTAATAGGAACTACTTGCATATGAACTAGGACTATCAGTTATTTTCATTAATGATTAAGCTACCGCTTACGTTTTGATCAATAGCTTGGTCGATCAAATGTCAGAAAATACCTTTTTTTTGATGATTCATTTTGAAGTTGTGTGGTTAAATGTAACCAATAAAATTGTATTTGGGGCAACTAGCTAACCTGTCCGAAACCACTTTAACACTGAGGAAAGTTCATCCACCGACAGAAAAAGGATGTAAATGACAAACAATCTGCCGCCCTTGTTTAAATCTATCTATGCCCAAAATTTAATAAAATTTACTGTTTCTATTTCTCACACTGTATGACTTTAATTTATTCTTCATACAGGTAATGAAATACAAACAAATATAAAATTAATAGTACATTTAGCTTTAAGATGACAAGTAAAACAGACAATGTTTACAGTTGAAGCCAATCAAATATTTTATTCATACAGTAACTAATAACACATTTTGTCAACACAACATTGACTTTTAATACAGAAATCAGTATGCCGTATGTGTAATGTATGAAAACAACAAACTGAAAGGAATGACACAGCAACTTAGCTAATAAAGACTCCCTCCTCCCTGGATGAAGGCAGTTCTCCTCCTCCTCTTCATGTGTGTAAGTGTGGCTGAAGATGACGTGAGGCTTCCCCCTGGTGGTCACTTCTCTATCAGGGAGTCCAGCTGCTCCTGCAGGGAGGCCAGCTGTTGGAGCAGAAAATAGAAGGCGTGATTGATTCCCGCCACCCCGGGGTGTAATTGGAGGGTAAGTGGATGATGATTAACATGTCTTTTCATATTAATTTGCTGCCTTCATTTTTCAATACAAACAATGACCCAAGACAGTGGGTGACCACTATTCCATAGCTGCAAAAATGAGTCTGCTGGTAGCTGCTGACAAGTTAAATTTAATGTGATTGAATTTGAACTTTGCTATCAGGCATGAAAATTGTTGGGTTTAAAAAGGACAGCAAGAAGAATGGCATCTGCTAACATGGTATTTGACATTCATAAAAAAAAGATACATTCATGCAAAGTGCCGAAAGCTGTCGAACGCTCACAGCAAGCACTGATCCACGGCTTTTATAAAAAGGTTCTTACCTGCTCCATCTCCCGCTCCTCCTGCTGAATAATCTCATCCAACAAAGCTTGGAAGCGGTTCTGTGAGAGGAGAGAGACAAACAAGATATGTTTGAGTTGACATGCGAGACTCATTAAATTGTCATGACTTTAAAAGTGTGTCTGTCTGGGCGGCTCGTGTTGCTATCTCCTCTCCGACAGAAAGGCCACTTGGAATGCCAGTCAGAGACAGCTGACCTTTTCCCTGCGACTGTGATAATAACGACTGGAGATGGGGCTTTGACGGTCCCAAAACACCGGGCAATGAGAGCTCTAAATGGCAACGCAAAAAAGGGCCATGTCTGCTCATGTTTCACTCATTGTAAAGTCTCCACTAAAGAGCGCTTGGCAGAACAGTGAATTTTCATGCCATTTCTTTCTGCATAGCAATGTTTATATGGTAACGGGTTGACAGGAGAAATTAAAATTTTATGGCTCGAACACGGTGTGAAATTTGCTGGGTTGAGAGAACTTGTGTAGCATGAATACTTCTGCCTCCAAGCTCATCGGCATGTTGTTTATGTTTCTGTACATGCAGACCTAGTTTCTCAATGTGTCTGAAAGAAGCACGTGTTTGTTCACTGCTTACTTTGAGGGCCTGGTTTTCCACTTTCATGATGAGCTCTTCCTGCTGCTTCTTTCGGGCGCGGGTTTCCTGGAGCTTGGCCTTGACGCCGTTGATTTGCACCTGATACTCCATAACTGCAGGGAACAGCGGGAGGTTCACATGTTACGACTGTCATGAAAACACGCTGTCATTTAGGCTTCTGCTTTCTTCTGAGAAAAGGGCAGAGAGAGATGATGATGTGACATAATTTGGGAGCAACACTACACTCACAAAGCCATGATGGTGACAAGTTACACACCTTAAGATTGATGAACCACAAGGATGCCTCCATTTCAGTTTGACAAATTGTGGTTAATGGGAACAACAAATCCATTTAAAAAAAGGACATGAGCCAGCAGGCCCAAGCACTAAAAAACACAACTAAATCAGTCTGGTCTGGGCTCCACAGAGGGTCCACATTAAATCCAACCAAAGTGATAATGCCTCACAACAACCTGTGGCTCCATCGCCATCAACTGTCTTCCAAACTAATTGTATGCATCCGCTGCTTCCCTGCCCCCAACTGACTCTCAATCCTCTGATGCAAAGCATCTAATATGCAAGCAGGGAAGATTCCCTGCAGACCTGTTTATTACAACTTTGCAGGGCTGCCAGAAAAACACACAGCCAGACTCCCAACACATAGATATAGGCTCTGCTGGGCTGCTACAGTGGAGCTGACCAGTAGTGTTGCTGACTGACAGCTCCATGTATGCAGATAAGAAGGCATTGAGCTGTCAGACTGGACAGCTGTCTGAGCCCAACGCTCATCCACAACACCTGTCAGGCTGGTTAGGAGGAGAGCTGAGAGCTGTCAGTGGGTGCATCTCTGTGGGCGAAGGTGCAGCATGTGTATTTAGGGTGAAAGTAGGGCTACTTATTTGAGTGTGTGTGTGCGGTGTCTGACCTTAAAACTCAGCTGTCATTAGTCCCGACATTTGACTATGGTTACTTTTAACTCTGCTTTGACAAGTATCTGAGGGGGCTTGATTGAATTTCATGTCGGACTGTCTCTGGTCTACCAGTCTGTTGTGAAATCAGCATGCCAAGTTCTCAGCCATGACTGAAAAATGAAAGACTTGTTATGCCAGGTAAGTCGGCTGAAAGAATCAGCTTTCCCACTGAGGTGTTAATGCAAGCTGCAAGCACAGCATGAAAGATTACACACACACACACAATCCAGAAATCTTACCCATGCGCACATGCTGAATTAAAAAACAGATGAACATAAATATGAAACTCCCACCATATGGACGTATAGGTCACATATCATATATAAGTATTTCTACGTGTATTTCATTCGAAACATTCCACAAACTTTTTCAGACTTGGATTTCTAAACTGGAAACTGTTTAGTAAGTGATGTAAACTTTATTTTTGACAACAAAATACTATACATCAGTAGGGCTGTAGCTAACAATTATTTTAATTAAGGATTAATCTGTTTATTTTCTTTTCCAATTAATCAACTCATTGAGTCTATAAAATTACAGATAACTGTGAAAATCAATTGTCCCACAGCCAAAGGTGACATTGTGAAATTGTCTACTGAACATTACAAAACCAAAGAGATTCAGTTTCAGATTATATAAGAGAGAAGAGCAGCAAATCCTCACATTTGAGAAGCTTGAACCAACAAATATTTGGAATTTTTCCTTGATAAAAGGACTTATGATACATTTTTATTTCATACTTGAATAACCTTTGTATACAATCAGCAATATAAGTTTTAAATTGACTTTAAATCATATTCTAGTTCTGTGTAGAAACCCTGATATCCTCTCACCTATTTGGTTGTTTCGATCACTCTCATGCTGTGCAGAATCAGACTCGTTGAGTTTGTCTTGGAGCTGTCGGACCAGATCATCCTCCGTGTCCATGATATTCAGGTCCTCATCCTCGTGCCGGTCCCCTTCGTCCTCTTCATCCTCACTGGAGCTGCTGATGTCATTGAAGATCTCCCTCAGTTCGTCACGCTGGGCTGGCCATGCGGAATGCAAATTAGAAGTAACGCGGACACAAAGATGGAAGAGAATTTAGAGCACTTGCTTGGGTTCGATTTGGGTGACAGAGACATCAGTGTAACGAAAAACAGAAGTTAGGGATATGGTATGATTAATGTGGTCTCCAAACACACAGCCCACTCATGTAATGTGTGGTTTTCAAGTTATTTTGTTTTTGAAATCTCTTTGTAATATTAGCCATGACACTCACGCACGCCGCTCATCCTCGGCACACATGGCAGCACACTTACTGTGCTGAGGGAAGGTCCCCTGGTGAATCCAGAGACAAAAATAATCTTATGGCCAAACATTAACTGATGTCTGGGTGCACTATTTCCATTTCAAACCACTGGGACTGAGGCTATCAGCAGTGACAAGGGTGGTGTGAATGTTGAAAATGAAAAAGGAAACCTTTGCTGGTGAAGAGGGGAGAGTATCTAAGAAATCCTTGTACAGTCAGGTCAAACACGAGGGCTATCTGTGCCACTTCAAGGCACCTGCACACAAAAGTGCTTTAGCAATAAATTCTCTTTCATTATCAAAAACTCTCAAATATCAATATCGCCTCACAAATACTGTCTAGTTTGTGCTTCTAGATGCCATGTGGTTGAGTTAACATTACATTCCCTCTTTTGCTGCTTTAACAGAGTGGGGGAGCCAGCATGCTAACGAACCCCACCACATCTTATTCCTCATGATTTACTAATGAAGAACATCTTTCACTTACCAGAGGACCCATGTCCCATCTTGTGTCCCGAGGTGCCAGGTGAGGAGTCCAGGTTGGCCAGAGAGCTGTGCTGATCTGCCTCTTTAGACTCATCCTCTGCTATGATTTCCCACCCTGAACATGGGTTAAAGTCAACATACCCTCTTGTAGATTCCTCTCAATTTTCAGAAGAACATTCGATTAGAACATTCATTAGCGTGCCATGTGTATGTCTGCTGCTGCATGCAAATACTAAACCTATAATTAGAATCTAGTTTCACTGTGGCCAACTAAGCAATGATAATGAACAGTCCATCTCAATTAACACACAGCAAGCAGCCACTCAGAGAGGCCCTGCTGTGCTCTTATTCTGTCAGACAAGTTTAGAGTTCCATTAGAGCACTAATAGCCTACTTGCAAAGTGCATCTCTCTCTCACAAAGGCAATGGACGGAGTCAAGCCAGGTGAGCCAGGCAGGAGTCAGGGCACCTGCTTGGGACTCAGATCAACCTGTCCTGGATGTTAGATGGAAGCGAGGTTATGTTAAATCTTAAAAAGACCAAAGGGTACCACCTATTTGATGCTTCTAATAAGGCTTAAAAGTCATGGCTAGGGATTAGTATTCTCGTTAAGAAAAAATGTCCATCTCGTATGAGAGAATGACCAGTGTTGTTTTGCTTGGTTACACTACTGGTTGGTTAGCTTTTTAGGCTTTGCAAGATGGACGTGCAAAATATTAGTAGGTGTCTAAAAGGATACGGACACTGACAGCATCAGCATCTGTGCTCAGCAATCTCTTCACCTCCTTTTCCACATCAGGAGATTCAATGTACTGTGCGAGAGAGAGAGAGGAAAAAAAAACAGAGATTGGGTTACATGTTGCAGCATCGCTCTCACTCTTCCTCTGTGTGTGTGTGTGTGTGTGTTGTGTGTGTGTCTCTCTCTCTCGCTCACACACACACACACACACCAAAAGGTAGCAGCTGGCCACATGCCAGTAAGCACATTAGCGATTAAAAACAGAAGGGGCCAAATCAATATGGCTCGCCTCTGCATCTTCAGGAAAATTTATTCTGAAGACAAAGTAGAAGTGTAGCGCTCAAGCACACTCGCTTTCACTTTGATCAAAGCAATAGTGAAATTGCTGTTTTGCATGCCTTTAGGGCAAACTAAGATGGAAAGGCTTTATTTATATGTAAATCTTAGTTTTCACTTTCACCAAAGTTCCTGTTTTATGAAATGTAAATGTCTTGCTGGAAGAGAGCCTAGGAAAGAGATGGCTCATCAGACGGGATGCTAAAGAGACGGATGGGAAAGGGGAGCGCTAAGGGGGAAATGGAAATGTCAAAACCTTCTTTTTCGCCGTCTTCCGAAATCTTCTCTTGCGCGTGTTCTTAAGAGGGCAGGTGACTGGAAACCAAAGCAACAGGATTAGTGAAGTCAAAATGGCTCAATCAGCTGTGGAGAGTAAAACATGCTTCCTGAATTGCTGATGTGCCAAGTTTTCAACATTAACAGCTCAAAATGCTGCAGGGTGTAGATATTTGTCTACTTACTGCCGTGGTTCCAAATAAATTTCTTGTCCTTGTCTTTGTCTTTCTTCTTGCTCTTAGGGTCGGTGCCAGTTGGCTCCTCTAAAGGAGGGTAAAGGTCTCCATCTAGTGTACATACCAGCATCTAACCCATGGATGAAAGACTTAATGGTAAATTACTGTGCATTCTGCTGATTAATGCAGTTGTATTACAGTGTTATAACAAACAGGAAAAGCAGAGAAAATATTTGTTTGAATTGTTAATGTAAAAAATATGTTTTTATTCACAATTAGTATCCTAAACCTAACAACAAATGTATCCAATGAATAACACATCTTAAACTTAATACCACAATACTGCTCTACCTAACAAAATGCACTTTTTATTCACCATTGTCATCCTAAACTTTAACTTAAAATGTATTCAATGAAGATGACATTCAAAATGTAATGGCACTGCAGTGGTTCACCTGGCAAACATCCGCAGTCTTGTAAAATGTCTTCTTGTCCACCGTTTTCAGAGACTCAATCATACAGGGCAGATCCACCAGTTTGCAGGCCAAAGGGACACGGTCTACTCTCACTATGCCATGACGACCATCAGCTACAAATAAAAGGGACAACGTGGTCGAAAAACAGTACAAATGCAGGTGAAAGACAAGATGTTTTTTCAAATATGTTTAATGTAAGATTATTTTGTAGTAAAGACCATGAAACTTGAATTGTGTAGCCAAATTAACAGTTGTAGTTAGTAATGTGTCCCAATAAAACTGAAAATAAAAATCATAAAAATGCAGAATATTTGCAGTTAAAAGGATGTCAGATTCTAATGATCGTGGATTGAAATATGTCAGTAGCGCTTATATATAAAGATATATCAGTGCATCCTTTATTACAAACTACGCTGTTAAGTATAGTAACATTATAGTAAACGTATAACATTTCACAAGTTCAAAAACATGTACATTTCAAATCGATAACCTAACAGCTTCCAAGAGAGAGATAAGTAATATAAATTAAGTTGATAAACAAGCTTACGGTGCAACTCGATGGTGAGTCTGTCTTTCATGTTCATACTGCTGGACTGGGCAATCCTCCTTACTGTTGAGGCGTACTCCTGTGGAAGAAAAGAGATGAATCCACATAGTTTCCTGCATAAGGTCACAGTGACTTTTATAGAAATAATTGCTTTCAACACGTGCAACAGCCTCACCAAAGGAAGCCTCAGGACAAACTGGCTCTCCAACTCATAAGGAGCATCCTCCTTATTCTTGGAGCCGACTTTCCCAACTAGAATCGAAACACATCACCATGAACAAAGTGGTAAAATCGCTTCCTTGGTGCTTGTATGACACTATAATGTACATGATTCACATAGAAACACACAGTGATGTTTGACTGTACAGTTCAATCTGGTTTCAGTATTTAAAAGTGCACTCTTTTTGCTTGTTTGGAAAAAACAGAAGTAAAACAGGATATTACTGCTTGGATGGCCCATTTCAACTCATATTTCTGAGCGTTTATGGCCCTTCGCTCAGACTATAGCTCTAAACACGTCTGACCATCTTAAGAAAAACACTCAAACCAAAGCACACCATGCACTTGTCATTAAGAAAGTTTCTTGAAGAGCATTTTGGAATAATGTTTATGTTGTGTCTCTTAAGAGATTCCAAATATAAGCTGCTTTCACATTTTAACTTGTCTTACATTTTTGCCACCTGCATCTTAACCCCTCATATATTTCTATTCTGCTTTGGTAGCTTAAGCCTATTGCACTGTTGGGAGAATATAAAATAATGTACATTAATAAATAATGTTTTTGGTTATCATATTTGACTGTTGACGTTTGATTACTGGTGGTAAGTAAACCAAACTAAAACCTCTCCTCAGCCATCATGATGTCTCTGAAGTATATTAGCCTAATATTAGTACAATAAACTAACTTAACCAACATTTAGTTTTTTTACATCGTAGTATGAATGACCTCTGTGTCATGCCGAATTAAAACTCACATTACGTGGTATTATAATTAACCTTATGACCGAGCAAACGTCAGGCTAATACTAATAATTACATTATTACAGTACCTATCACAGGTTGTGTGACGCTGACGTTAAGCTAATGTAGCAGGCTTACAGCGAAACTGTGTACAATGCTACAGAAAACCCCGAGAAACCGCTACAAACTTGGAAGTTAACATTTCACATCTTGTAGCAACAATCAACAAAGTTGTCGTGATGCTATTCTGTTACTGTTATTATATTTAATTCATTACAACAGCACTTACATTAGCAGAGGCGGCACGTTAACAAGACATAGGGTTAGCTTTACTTAGTAGGCTTTTAACGTACCTTTCTGTTTAGATGTCATCTTCGCTTTAGCAATTTGGACGGTGCCACGGCATAAATGTGCTTAAATGATTAAAAAAAGCAACAGCCAAGGTAACGATACTGATTTAGATTTAATAATCGACACCGCTTAGCTACACAAAGCTAACACAGCGATGGCCGACACGAAGATGCGAATGTATTGTGAGACTCTGGCTACATTCAGGTTCTCCTCGGAAATTAAGCTTCTAACGCTTCACGTTTTTTAGAACCTAAGACAAAGGTACAGGGTAGCCGACTTAACACCCTTGCGGACTACTCGTGCTCAGAGGGCCAGAAAAAAAATCCTTGTGACGATAATATGATAGTTGACCTGCATTTTGTTGTATTTGACATTGTTGTGCGGCGTTATGCTGCCTGACACTATGGCGTACTATGCTGTTTGCTGGCCATCTTTAATGTTGCCAACGCAAAAGTGTTGTATTATCAGACAAGTACTGTTTGCCTTAACATCAAATCAAAAGCATCCATACATATGCTATATTGTACAGAAATACTTTAAAACCTTGCTACAGTCGTTTTTGCACGCTCACTGACCATAATGTAAAACCATAAATTCCGATACAGGGAACGTCACATTAAGTCCCGTCTTTAATTATGTATCGCGAGACTTGGTGTAAAATAAGTGATACTCAAATATCAATTATTTAGCAAAATATTACAATTGTAGTTAGCTTTAGTTTTGCATAGTTGTATGTCATGTATTGTTCGTGAAACACAACTTTTATTGCAAAAAATCTTTAATTTTATTTTCATTAAATTGTAATCTCGTGTAAGAGCAACACGTTACAATGCAACAGAAGTAGATAAGCTATCCGTCTCACTTCCTGTTAAAAAGGATTGAAAATTAAGGTTAAAATTGGGAGATTTCACAATAAAAGTCTTCAGTTAAAACTGTTACAATGAGCTATGGAAAAAAACCCGTGAAAAACGACCAAATCTATATATTATTTCATCAACACGTCGTATCAATTACACACAATACGTCGAGACAAGATTTGCCCGTCGGGGCTGATATAAACTAGCAACATCCTGCTATGGCGCTTTTACACCGAAAAAAACATTGTACACTTTCTGGAAAAAATATCATTTTCACTTCCGGGCCGGAATCGACTCCTCTGTTGCTGTCGTCCCTTTCAGCACCTCTACTCCAGCCACTTAGTTCGCGAATCCTACTTGCGCAAAGTTTGCCTCTAACCTGCTTTTAAACACCGCAGGGCGTCTCACCGCGGAAATGGTGTTCACGGCGACTGTCAATGGCGCCTGGAGGACAACGAGGACGCTGCGGCCGCTCGTGCTGGCGAGCCTGTCTGCGTGCGTCTGCGTCTGCCGCGCAGCATCACCTCAGGAGGACAGCGGCATGGAGAACATCGTCACAGAGAAGAAGGCGGAGGAGAGCCACAGGCAGGACAGCGCCGACCTGCTCATCTTCATCCTGCTCCTCACCCTCACCATCCTGACCATATGGCTGTTCAAACACCGGCGGTTCAGGTTCCTGCACGAAACCGGGCTGGCTATGATTTACGGTGAGGCGCCCCGGCGTGACCGCGAGACGACGACGTCGTCGTCGTCGTGATTGGATTTGACATAATTGCGTGGCAGCGTCGGGCACCGCGTTATATAAGCAGCCACGCATTTTCGCGCAATTGTAGGCACCGGGGCCTGTGCAGATTCTGCAAGGTAACAAGCTTAGGTTCGGCAGAATGCACAGGTCCGGCCTTGTAAATAACACCCAGGCAGCTAAACACGGAACTACTGTAGCATTCAAAAAAAAAAAAATGTCACTTCTCTAAGGCCAAGGGATGGAAGTGGTTTAAATGGACGTCGTTTCGCGCAGGTGCTACATTATGTGACTGACTGTTGGCTCTTTCGCTCAGACGCCAATATAAACAGGAAACGCACCACTCACTTTCATTGGTCCTCTACACTCTCCATTTGATTTTTTTTTTGCACCTGTCAGCTACACAGTGTTTGGTGAAGTTGTGTACTTCAACGGCGTAGCTCCACTCAACCTCCTCCTGACTACAGGTCTAATCAGTTTGTCTGCCAGAGAAGCAGAACGATGCAGTGCCAG
Organism: Gadopsis marmoratus; assembly: GCA_036023855.1. Lineage (NCBI taxonomy): Eukaryota > Metazoa > Chordata > Actinopteri > Centrarchiformes > Percichthyidae > Gadopsis > Gadopsis marmoratus. Next base: position 18,462 of record JAVQJF010022657.1, on the reverse strand, counting down.
GCTTTTTGAGAGTCATCTTCTAAACACCCAGCGTTCCTAATTTGCCTATCTGACCGGGCAGTTCATTATCAAATGGATTGTTTTTCAGACTTCAGTCTGGCTTTGTGAGACTAAGAATTTAACTTTTTGCTCATATCTCCATTTATAATCCTACGGAGACATTTAATGACCCTCTGCCATTTGAGGCAGCCCCAGAATACTGATCACATTCTTTAGTGACGTCTCTTCATCGATTTTGGTCTCTTTGTTGCAACTTAGGCTGTTTACATGAGTCAACTTTGCCCTCTGTGTCCTATTTGTCTTGCCTCTTTTTTGCCTTTTTTCCCCAGGCGTACTTGTTGGCGTGGTCTTGCGCTACGGCATCCATGTTCCTCGGGACATTAGCAACGTCACGATGAGCTGCCACGTTAATGCCAGCCCTGCCACCCTGCTGATCAACGTCAGTGGCAAATTCTACGAGTACACTCTGAAAGGAGAGATCAGTGCCAACGAAGTGAACGAAGTACAAGATAATGAGATGCTGCGGAAGGTACAGGCTGCCATGTTATTGTCAGTTTCTGTATCCTACAGGTTTAATGTTTCATGCAACTGTACAATGTAGAGCTGAAACAATCCGATGAATTGATTGGTCAAATGACAGAAAACTAATTGGCACCTTTTACATATAGGATAGTTTATGAAAATTCCTAGATTTCGAAGTTTTAGTCAGACAAAATGTGCCATTTGAAGGAGACTTTACCTCGGGCTCTGGGAAATTATAACGTACATTTTTCACCTCTTTCGCCTCCAGACAAAATGCATAATCAATGAATCAAGAAAAACCTTGTCAGATCAATTGATAATGGAAATAATAATTTGTGTAATCATTATTGTTTATTGTTCAGCATCAGATGTCCTCTATTATGAATTAAACATAAATTATCACACAATAAAATCATATACAGACAACGTTTATAAATACTTAAATATATACAAATATCACTGATCTAGATTTACAGCTAAAGACTGGTATTAGCTGTAATGTGTTTGCGGTACCTTTTTCCATCACATCATTTTACTATTGTAATAACTTTTTGTTTATTGTCCTAGAAGCTACATCATGCCGTCCCAGATGTGTCATTTATGATTAATTCCTTTCTTTAATTTATCCCAACAATGCGATGGCCTAGAAGCATCCCTCTTTTATCTTGTTTCATTCCTTATTCTAGTGATTTCAGAACTCTAATGTGATCCTGGTTTTTTTGTGTGTGACTCAGGTGACCTTTGACCCTGAAGTGTTCTTCAACATTCTTTTGCCACCCATCATCTTCCATGCTGGCTACAGCTTGAAAAGGGTACAGTAGTAGTTTAGGCACTCTCTCTACTGTTGCATAAAATTCTCAAAGTGACTTTTAACATGTGTGTTGACTCCTGATGAAATAATGTCCTCTTTTTAATATTAAATGCTAGGATCTACTTAGTCCTACACATGATGGTGAATGATGAGTATACTCACTTTGCAGATGACTGTTGACATTTTTAATTGTTTTGTCTTTCAGAGACACTTTTTCCGTAACATGGGATCCATCCTGGCTTATGCCTTTCTGGGGACAGTAGTTTCCTGTTTTGTTATTGGGTAAGAACATTAATTTGCAAAAAAAAAAACAACACTAAGACAAACATCCACCGTTCTCATTTCACATGTGCGACTCTATATTGTAGCCACAATATGCACAAAAGACATTGAATGCCAGGGCAGTATTCATAAATGCCAATTACTGTGGTGTTAAAGTTCCCATAGTGCCAATAAAGTCAGTGTTGTTTATGATGATATGCAAAATCACCTGCTGTTCCCCCACCAGGTTGATGATGTACGGCTGCGTGGTGCTAATGAAGCGGGTGGGACAGCTGGGTGGAGACTTCTTTTTCACTGACTGTCTGTTCTTTGGTGCCATCGTCTCTGCCACAGACCCTGGTATGTGTGCGCATTCTCAGCCTACAAAGTTTTTACACTAATTATACACTGGATTCTCTTTTATCTCTTGGAATTGTTCAAAGCTCATTCACATTCTCACAAACAGGACACAGGCTCAAACAATTCATCACAAAATGAAAGGTTTTGTCAAAGCTGCTTACAATATACTTAGAATAACTGTGTTTGCCATCATGTAGTAGGTGTAGTTTTGATGGACACTATTTTTCCCACAACAAAAACTCCAACTGAGATGGAGACGTGAGCCACAGCTGGTTAAAACTGAAAGAAATTGGGGTGAAGCGGGAAAAAGCTCCAAAGAAAATACTAATAAAATTATAAATATATGTAGTCAATACTTGTAAAATACTCAATTGAATGTTTCTCAGAATATTACACCCCTCCATGACCTTTTATTGTTTTTTTTACCTACAATGGCCCTAATCTGCTATCGCAGTATGACATTTAGAAAACCATGTTCACTTAAAATTTCAAAATTGCAGTTTGTTTAACGTCCGTCGGTGCAAGTCATGTATTATTTCCCATTTCTAAAAAAACAGTGAAGTATATGTTGATCACTAACACATACTTTTTCAGTATTATTATATTGTTTTGGATTGAAACACAGTTTCTCAGTCTTACATATCATAATTTGGATCAGTTCCGAAATGGAGGAATACCAGATGCATTTAGTGTGTTTGTGTTTTGTTCACAGTGACCGTCCTGGCTATCTTCAACGAGCTGCAGGTAGACGTGGATCTGTATGCTTTGCTGTTTGGAGAGAGTGTGCTCAACGATGCAGTGGCCGTGGTTCTGTCCTCGTAAGTCGCTGGTCTTCCTGACATCACACCCAAACCACGAGTCTGCATGTATCCCAAACCATCTTCAATGTGCACACAGCTGCTAAGTTACAGGTGTTTTGTATCGATCGCCTGGTGACCTTTTTAACTAACCTAATATCAGCTTACATTACCCCCATGCTAAACATGAGGTGGTCCCTAAGCTAACACTTAGTCTTTCTCCTCCTCTACATGGGACTGTTATTATTTCCACAGGATTGTGAATTACAATAGCAGGCACAGTGGAGGGGCCGGACCTCGCGGAGAGACTCTGACCTGCCCATTGAACGGGTGTACTAAGTAGAGCATGGCTTTGTGTGCTTTTTGTGGTGCCTTGGGTGATACACAACAAATCACCGGGACTTTGTTTTTCCACTCTGGCTTATTCGACCAGAGATGCCGAACATTTAATTATTTATTCATCTGTTTTTGCATTTTTTTGATGTTGTGAGTCAGCTAATAACACATTGTTAATATCTTCGACGATATACAATAAGCCAAGGACAGGGCAGGAAGCCAGGAAAACCTAAAGACAAAATGCCTGGTGATTTGTTTCGTGAATGTGGTTGGCTGTGAATAGAGAGGGTGAATATATGAATTGCATTCGTTTTTATCGCAGAAGCACCTGAGCAAAATTCATCCCAGGTTCCAGTTTAAAAGCATGAAACGTAATTATTTTCAAAAGCTGTTTGACCCATGTTTGATGAGAAGTGTGTGTTAGGGGAAGGAAACACTCTGTAGTCTCATTTTCTTTCTCTACAGGTAGACCACGGGTTTCTCCTACTTCCACCTTGAAAAAAATGTGTATTTAACAGCATGTAATGATGTCCGCTGTTTGGTGAAAGCAGTCATTGTGATTGCTGGTTATTATGATAATGGTAGTAAAGTAAGTTAGCTTAATGAGTTGTTAAAGTTTATGTATAACTCTAAGTGGGTGTGTTTTGTATTTTGTCTTATATCAGGTCTATAGTAGCGTACCAGCCACAAGGGGACAACAGTCACACTTTTGAGGTCATGGCGGTGCTCAAGTCATTTGGGGTTTTCCTCGGAGTATTCAGCGGCTCCTTTGCTCTGGGAGTGGCCACCGGAGTCGTCACTGCTCTCATATCTTTTCTGTCATTTAATTTAAAAAATATATATAAAAAACTATTTCTAAAACTTTCCTTATAAGACTGAATAAAATGTAATATATTTTTCTTGTTTGAAGAATCCACTTGACAGGGACAATTAGAAGCTGTCAGTCAATTTAAGACGATCCTTGAAACGCATCACTTTGCTTTGGAAACAAATGAAATCACAGATTCTTGTTCCAACAAAACAACTTTTCTTAAAAGTTATGGCTGAATAATACATACAAGGTTTAACATGAATTCATTGTGCAGTGTCTGAGTGTCTTGTTAAACTCTTTGACTGCTGTCTGTACGTAACCAAGTTCACTAAACTGAGAGATTTCCAGCTGCTGGAGACGGCGCTGTTCTTCCTCATGTCATGGAGCACTTTCCTGCTGGCAGAGGCCTGTGGCTTCACAGGTAACACACACACACACACACACACACACACAGACACACACACACACAGAGACACAGACACACAGCACTAAAACAGCCACAGTAATGATGGTATACTTTAATTTAATTTGTTGCCATCCTGTAAGAAAGGATCAGCTAAACAAATTGATACAATTCAGTTTAGTACTTTAGTTACAGAGACGGTGCCTGCAGCTGGCGGGTCCGGTAGAAGTGCCCTTGATATGCTTCCTGTGATGATCAGAAAATGTTAGGTTGTATGTTACTGTTACTACTCAGTGTTCCTCTGTCCTCTGTTCCTGTATCCTTGTCCCTCCTGGTGTGTTGCAGGTGTGGTTGCAGTGCTGTTCTGTGGAATCACTCAGGCCCACTACACCTTCAACAACCTGTCTCCTGAGTCCCAGGACAGGACCAAGCAGGTCAGACTGGGACTACAACCACAACACTGCTCATTCTGTTCTTTTTTATTTTTTTTTTATTTTGTGTTTCTGCACAAGTTTATCAGTGACCTATTCAAACAGCTAAAGCAAAAGACATTTTAAAAGTGAAAGTGTCACACAGCTAATAAGGGTGTGTGTCAATTAATAAGTTATGAAATGGTACAATGGTATTCATTGGCAAAGCACAGTATGTTCTTTTTCCTTTCAAATGTAATGAAACATAATATTTGCATTTATATATGCACTGATGTCTTAATGTTTGAAGTTTAATTTCAGTCAGAGTCATGCAAGCCAAGTTTAATTGTAATTTTCTTCTCTTTTTCTGCTAAGCTGCACATCCACTAATGTCTTGTCTAAAGCAGTTGGTATTTTTTTTGTTCTCTTGTGTTGCAGCTGTTTGAACTGCTAAATTTCCTGGCAGAGAACTTCATTTTCTCCTACATGGGTCTGACCCTGTTCACCTTCCAGAGCCATGTCTTTAATCCCATGTTCATCGTTGGAGCTTTTGTATCTTTTTGAATACGAAACCACCTAGTGCACACAAAGCCTGATAACCCTCACAATGGCGGCTGGTTTTACCCGCGTGTTAACATCAGAGTAGGAATATGGAAGTGCCACTAATTTTGCCACACACAGAAAAAAGTTCCCACAGTATTAGAACTGACCGTGAAGATTGGATTTTAAGGGATGGTAAACAAGCTTGGCACAGAGTGAGGAGACTTTGCTAGCTCTCTGTTTTGTTTTTTTTCTCCTTAACCACATTCCCACCCAGCTGGCAGTGTTCCTGGGAAGAGCTGCTAACATCTACCCTCTTTCATTCCTTCTCAATCTGGGACGACGCAACAAGATCAGATCCAACTTCCAACACATGATGATGTTTGCAGGTTAGTGGCATATACATTTTTCAGTTTCTTGCAGCCCACTGTGAGTAGATATACAGATGACTATCACAGGCTTGTAAACAGTGATCACCTGATTTGTTCTTTATAGGACTGCGAGGCGCGATGACCTTTGCCCTGTCCATCAGGGACACGGCGACATACGCCCGTCAGATGATGTTTTCCACCACTCTGCTCGTGGTCTTTTTTACCGTTTGGATTTGTGGAGGTGGCACCACCCAGATGCTGTCCTGCCAGCACATACGGTACGCCACTCCTTCACCTGTCAAATCCACCCCTGCCTGCATAAAAACTGCATTTGCAGTCTAATGATTTTTTTCTGATTGTCTAGAATTTATGACCCCCATGTTTAACTCATCTGATTCTCCTATTAGATTAAAACTCCCAAGAATCATTCAATTTAACCTTTGAACCCTGCTCTGGTGAATGCTTGAGGCTGTTTATACAGTACGTCCAACTTGCTAAATGGGGGAAACGCGCTTCACAACGCTGTTATAACCGCAGCTCATCTACATGTGTTTTTCTTTCCTTTAACAGAGTGGGAGTGGACTCTGACCAAGATAACTCAGTAAGTGTGGCCTTGGGAAATACCTATTGCTGTAATAAAGAAGAAACATGTAAACCACATTCTCTGTTTGTACAGATGAGTATCGCTGAAGGCTCAGAGAGAAGAAGCACCAAACAAGAAAGTGCCTGGCTTTTCAGAATCTGGTACAACTTTGACCACAAGTATCCTTTGACAACAAGTGAGTCATTCTTATCAGTGTCATAAACGTCAAGAAAAAAAGCCAACGTACCCATTTTTATTTTGCTGAAGTCTGTGCTCAAGCACAATGTGTTTTTAAGAGGTTGTTGTCATTTTTGTCACAACTGTCAGAGAGACATAGATGACCTGCTTCTAAAGAATGCTGCACCTCTGACACAGAAACCTCTTTTTTTTTTTTTACCTTTTATATTAAGGTACACAAATTAACCATCAACTAGTTGCTTATTAGCATGCATATCAGTAGCATATTGGCTCATTATAGATATTGGCTCATTATAAAGCACTTATTAGTGCCTTATACTGCATGAACAACTACTAGGCCATTAAATAAGTTTTCCCTCAATAACCTCTTATTGACCTCTTATCTCTTATCTGCTTATTGATAGTAAGTAAGGGAGTTGTTGCACACTAATTATTAAGTATGGGCATTATAAGGTGGTAGTACCACAAGAATAGGAATCCTCCCTTAATAACACTTAATAAATATGTCCTATTGTATAGAATATGGGCATGCAGTATGCATTAAGTGCTTTATGATTAATAAAGAGCCAGTATGCTACTAATATGTATGCTAATAAGCAACTAGTTCACGTTTAATTTGTGTACCTTAATTTAAAGTGTTACCCCTTTTTAAAAAAAAATAAATAAAAATTTTTTGCTAGACAAAAGTACACAAAGAATGTAAAACAACAAAATATAACATTAACAGCAGAAATCAACACACAGTCACATAAACAAACAACAATAGATTTCAAAACCTGTGTGAGCATTAAAACTTGCTAATACAGTGCATAAGTGAATAAATAAATGCTACCAAATGACTATTAGTGGCATCAAACATGTTACACTGGAGTGACTACTGTATTTCACAGTGTCAGACAGCAGAGGGAGCACCATGTATAGACCGGAAGGCAAATGATCTCTTTTATCCACAGAGCATGAAGGTCATTAAGTTGAATGTATTTATAGTAGATTACCTAAATGAATTACTTTGATCTCGATCATTTAGCCCTTTTCACTTGAACGAGGAAGCCAAACGTTTTTCTACAATTAGCCTTAGTGTTCGTTAATCACACTTTACAAGAGAATGTCTGTTTGTTGTGTCTAATCACTGTCTCGTAGTTCTTGTTTTCTATGTTATTATGTTCTTGACTCGAGCCCCCTCTCCAGCTACCTGAAGCCCATCCTGACTCACAGCGGCCCACCTCTCACCTCCACGCTGCCTCACTGCTGCGGCCCCCTCGCCCGCATCCTCACCAGCCCTCAAGCCTATGAGGTCAGACACTGGCTTTCAAGTTATTTTGATGAATCACGAGGTTCAGTTTGAAACTTCTGCTCTCCTGGGCACATAAGGAAATAATAATAAGCAGTACCCAGAGTTTGTGTGCTTTATTCAATGGTCACAAGTCTCTGAAATCTTTCCTCTCCCCTCTCACCAGAATGAGTGCCAGCTGAAGGATGATGACTCTGACCTCATCCTGACAGACGGTGATATGAACCTGACCTATGGTGACATCACCATCAGTACAGACGCCACCGGCGCCCACACCAGTGGTGGACCGGGCTTTGCTGGCTCTGCCACCTTTGATGACTTGGACAGAGAGTTGACGTATGGAGATCACGAGCTGGTGATGAGGGGCACACGCCTGGTGCTGCCCATGGATGACTCAGAGCCGCCCTTTACAGATCCCCACCACCGCTTGCGGATGTGAAGATGGTCTTTCAACAGAGACCCAGACAACCATCCGACTCACACTGACCCGAGCCATCAAGCAGCCGACCAGTACCCGACACTCCTCCTTTCCCTTTTCAACGTTTTGCTCTCGTACCTTGCCTCATTCCACTTGCTTTTATTTCCCCACACATCTCCTCTCAGTTACATTTTCTCACTTCCTCTAGCGGAAAATCACCGTCTCTACCTCATTCTCGTTCTGCTCGTTTCCACACCTTTTTGGCATCTGCCACAACTGTAATATAGTCTTATTTATTTGCAGGGTTTTTGGTATTCAATTGAAAGTCAGTTTCTCTTAGTTTGGCTTAAAGTAGTGTGTCGGTCACCTTACTGTAGCATTGCACAGAGGTCTAGCAGCATGTGTTAGTGTGTAAATGCAAGTACCAACCACTAGCGAATTTGTCGACGTACAGTATATCACAAGAGTATTATAACTTTGATATGCATGCTGAGGATGCTTGTTGTTTTCTTTGTATGGGAGGTCGGGGGCTTTTGTGTTTTGGGTCTGACCTTGAATGTTGCTGCCTTCTCTCTGTGCATCAGACGCATGCTGACCCAGTGGACAACGTTACGGTACGTTTGGTTACAATCAAGTGCCTGGGAACTGTAGTTTTAAGCCTGGCAACTCATACTGGATCAGCTCTGGGAAGCAGAGCCAGTTCAGGTTGGGCAGATTTCCTTTGTAAAAAAGACAAAAAACAAAACAAAAAAGTAAACAGACGTCTCTGTCCATAAGGTAGCAATATACTCCGTGGGTGTTTGGGCTGTCAGTTTGTGCTATTTGCCTGTAAATAGCGTAACTGTGATGCCACTGATGCAGTGTAATCTGGCAGTGAAAGTTGCGGATCTCTCTCAATGACCTTTGACTGTGACATAGAGAGGGGCACCTTATTTTAGAAGCTGATGTCGCTCACAGCAGAACGAAGGGCTGTTGTTCTGAAATCAAGGTCCAAATGAGTTTGAACAGAGAAAGCTTAGTGCCATTTATGTCCTGCTGCATTTTGACAGTTTGAAAACTGAACGCAGACGACCTTAAAGTGTTTTTGTATTATTTTTGCAACAGAATCATACTTGTCATGCACATTTGTCTGTTTTCTATTGCAATTGCGCAGTGATGTTGAGACTTTTTCTCACTAAATGAACCTCATATAAAAACTCTATAGATACATGAATTTGACTCTAACGGAACTCCGTACCATGTTATTATATGTAAGCACACGTGTGATTTTGTGAGTCAGAGAAGTGATTGTCTCTCTATCTGATTTTATCAGAGCTGCAACCAATGATTATTTTCATCATTGTTTAAACCATTTTTTTGTATAACTGATTAACAGTTTAGTCCATAAAGCTGACAGGAGAGAAAAATGCCTGTCACACTTTCCCTTAAGGTGCATAAAATCAGTGAATAAGACAGGAAAGGCCACCTGATGATTGTTCTCATCAATTCATCCCTGATATGAGCAGGAATTTTCTACGTTGGTACTGTGACAGTTCATCAGTATGAGGATTGCCAGTATAGAATTACAATAGTTGTTGAGATGCTGGATGGTTCTCAATGTTGTACACAAAGGGGTTCTTGAGGGTTAATGGTTGGATGTTTAAAAGTGTGACACCATTAAGATGTGTAAAGGCATAAAAGCTACATAATATTAGAAGGAAGTGTTGCATTTTACTTGTAGTCTTATTTCAGTGTGGGTGTACAAGGAGAACGGAAGGTTTAGTGATCTTTGTGTGCGGAGTATAGCAGCTGTTAATGCGGGTTTAACAGGAAGAGGTGACAGGGCGTCACCGTGGCAATGCTGTGTTTATGTGGACAGAAGCCAGAAAACATTTGCAACATGGTGACTAAGTTGAACGCAATGGTGTTGTGGATGATAATGGGGTGAAAGAAAGAGAAAAGGAAGGATAGTTAGGTCTGTGTTTGTGTGTTTGGGATGATACAGAGGTGGAAGGAAGAGCAGGATTTTAGATATCGCTTTTCCTTCCACAGTTATCTTCTGCTGTGCAGGAGCTGTTCACATTTGTCTAATCAGGCATGCCTCTTGACACCACGTTGTCCAGGCAATTATTTATTCTTTCCACCATTTTTATGCTTTTCATTAGTGTCGTTACTGAATTTTATTTTGTAGAAGGGGAAATGATGAAGTAAAATAAATAATTTGTACTCCATCCATTGAGACTGTCTCATAGTTTTGCTATGATATTTGTTTTATCTAACAGCTGCTTTTATATTATTTACCGTCTGTTTGCTTTGGAAGGTTGCCGGAAAATGAGCAAATTCAGTTTAATGAATCTTCAACATTCAGTAGAAATGAAGTTCATTGATGTTACTTTGGAAAGAATAAATTCCACATCGCAGCGGCAGTCGAGTTGGTTCGAAGCTTTTTCACACGGTCTCATCACTTTATCATTCAGGTACTTTGTATGTATGTTTGCAACAAACTGTTGTCTGAATGCTGTTGCCATGACGTCTACGGAGCATGAATCATTCATCTTCCGCTTATGGTAGGGGGGGGAAAAAATAGAAAAACATATACAAGCAGACTTGCGCGCCACTGTTCTTCAACTGACACATGAAATAATGTGACATCTGCAAAAGCCAATATAGTTTTTGGTGTTTACCTACTCCTCTGCCAGTATGCGTTCCTCTCTCTGTTCTCTGAGTGGTGACTTGTGATGGGCTTTGATCATTGGAAATCTTGTCTGAAGTAGCTGACCAAAGAGGCCTGCTGTGCTTTGTGTTTTCAGACAGTCCACTCTATCTTTATACTGCAAATCCTCTGTGTGTGTGTGTGTGTGTGTGTGTGTGTGTGTGTGTGTGTCTGTGTGTGTGTGCGCGACAGAGAGGGAGACACTGTATTCTCTCTCTTCCTCTGTGTTGCAGGTACTGACTGTTTACATCTGTGTAAATATACTTTCACCGGTTCATGTGCAACTGTCAATAAACAGAAACCTGTGCTTTTGATTAAAGCCCTCACTGTAATGTCCTCCTCATTCACCTTATTTCCTGTGTTATTGGATGTCTGGGTTGTGCAAGATTGTAGCTGTCGAGCACCAGAGATCATCCCACCCACGTGAAATGTGAAAGAAGATTAGTGCCAAGAGTGATTTTATTTGAGTTGGATAAATCTAAGAAGGGATTTTCACATTATGCTAAGAACATGTTTATAATCTTCATAGCCTTGAAATATGGCAGGTAGCCCAACCTTACAAGCTATTAAAGGTTGTCAAATGTTCCAGAGGGATAAAGTAGTGATTCCCAAAATGTACAGGTCCCCACCAAAGCGTGGAAAGAGGGGAAAAATGGGGCTGAAGTTCTGCTGTTTGGGTCACTTGTCTTCCAAGCCAAGAGCACTCTAAACATGTGCTCAATAATAAGTGTACATGGATTATTCCTTGCTGTAGGTTAACTGGATAACGGTTTCTGTTCTCATGTGTCAGACCTTCTCCAGTGTGTGATGTGAGGGCTAAATGGCTCCTCGTGCTGTATTTATTGAATACATTAATTTAAAATACGTTTAATTATGAGGCACCGTGCTCATCTTCTCATCTAATATTTATGTCGTCTTCTACCAATATGATCAAACAGCCACCAAGCTCACAAATCCATCATGAGCTGATCACCATTGTTCTGTCACGTTTTTGCTGTCAATGATTAAGTGAACAAGAACAACCCAAACAATCCAAGCATCTCATCTGTCCCAAGAAAAAGGGGCAGGGTGTTGGTAATATGAAAGCCGGGTCCTGCACAGCCAGGACTGATGGCATCTTATTCTCCCAGGAATGGTTTGTGCCCGATATCAGGTAACATGTTCCTAATATGGGCACAACAATCTCCAGTCTGCTCAAGAATGTCTGTATAGTGGAGTTGGAGGAAATGGTCGTTTTAAAGGGCCACTTAGCTTCGGCTCGAGCAGATATGAGATGTCTCTCAACTCAACTGTCTGCTTATAAACCTGTTAGTTTCCACTCACTCCACACGGTTGTTGATTATTGTTTATCGTGAAATCGCTCGGTGATTATTCCACCGGGTTCTGAGATTTGCTGTTTTTCCAAAACTCAAACTGTATAATCGTATTATTAAAGTCTCTCAGTCCAGTGTGTTATAAGAAGAATTAGACTCCTCTATTACAAGAACAGATCTTTTTGTTGCACATCTTGACTTCATCCAGAAAATACTGTATTCTTTGTTTGTTTGGTGAAATGGTCCTTTCATGATGTGATAACCCTTTCTCTCGCAAACACGCAAAGTGAAACATCCCCAGCCAGATGTTCGTGGCAGACGGACCTGCACAGGCCGAACATGTGGAACTCCTCAACAATGATCGAATGGAACAACAGTCCTTGATGATGTTTGCTAATTACTCAGCCATGCACAGTAATTGGTTACCAGTTGAGAACTTATTTGTAAGTAGATACACGTGCATGCACGTATGTACATGGTGGAGAAGACGTATTTATTGTAAGAGCGTGTTGTTGCAGGGAAATGGAGTTGTAGTTCATAAGAAGCCATATTCTGAGTGACGAGCACAACAGACATGACCTTTCGATCTTCATCCTGGCAACAAAAACAAATGCATCCTCACTCTCGCCTCTGTCTGAGGCGTAGAGTTACATGTTTGTCTCCGCTGCATGGAGACACTTTGGATGTAGCTCACAAGGTGATGCAAGTAGCTGTTTAGTCTCAATCACACCGTTGATATAAACGCAGTGTTGCATAACAGGAGCACCTTTTGGGCTTTCCATCATCCATATGTAAACGTAATGGATTAACTTTGAGGGTTAGGCTTACAGGCTGCACGTATTTACTTTGGGTTAAGACTGAGTCATCTTGATGCAATTCCTCTGGCCATTACCAAAGAAGGAGACGAGTGGGGCCAGGCCACAAGCATAACAAAAGTGTGTCAACTTAACAAGTCAGTCCGTCTTTTGTAAGCGGCAGAAATGTTCCAAATGTTGTGAGGAGGATCGCTCACGTGGCACGTGGAGGTCTGCGCACAGCAGGCCTGCCTCGAACACAAAAAGTGTGACTGTTACGTCTCGCAGGTCGTCGGTGCAGAAAAGTTATGACTTTCTGTTCTGCGCCAGTGAGAACTTCTGCTGAGAGAGCTTGTAAATTCCTGGCTGAGGTCATTGTTTATGAGCGCTCACAGAGGTTTGGCTCATGTCCTGCAGTTATGTGTGTGTGTGTGTGTGTGTGTTCTCTCTCTGCTCCTTCCGTCTTTTAAAGGCTGCGTCCCCTCCGCAGAATTCACCTCTCAGCCAAACCCCACCGGGACACACCGCTGGTGTCGAGTGAGAGACGCTCATCTCGTCAGCTTTGGAGAGGTGAGTGTTTAACTCACGTTCATCCAGCTGTTCGGCTCACATCAGGTGACATTAGACAGGCAGCGCGACAACAGAGATGTACCACAAGGCTGTATTTTTTTTTTTTTTTTCATCCACCTACGTGCAAATATGTCAAATGCACAGTTGCATCTGTCATCATGTCGGATGGAGGCTGGACGTGTTTAGATCGCAGCAGCAGCAGTTACACAGAAGGTCGTTAGTGAAACATCCTGAAATGTTCGACAGATTTGTTTTTAGTTGGTGTCGCAGCAGGTGATGCGCTTTGTGTGGCGACAGGTATTTTGGACCATCTATCTGCCCAAGTCTCTATACTTCCATCCAGTATGTTTCAGACTGAGTTAACTTTTACACTTTTTATTTTGTGTTCATATAAACCTGCTGTCTGTCCTATTCCCAGTGACTTCCTGTTAAAGTGAAAAGCTTTGAAATGTTGTTGATGGTCACAGTAACAGTAGTGGAACGTACATTTACTCAAGAACTGTAGTATAATTAAGAGGTGCTTAATTGAGTATTTCCATTTTAGACCACTTATACTAGAAGTATTGTACTTTGTACCCCATTCACAGCTATATTGCTGCATACTTTTTATATTAGGATTTTACAAACAAAACTAAGATTACTTTATAAAATGTGATTGATTCGCTGTTACAAAAAAAACCCACCCAGAGGTTTTTAAAGCAGTTAAAACTAGTATGTGACCCAGCTACAACATTAAAGCAATGCTTGCATGTTAATGCTTCAATAATTATGACCCAAGAATATAGGTATATAAATATACATTTTGTATGTAGTACGTTTGCCTGACTGAAGTAGTTTCACAGTGTGGTATTGCTACTTTTACAGAAAGGATCTGAATTCTTCTTCCACCTCTGATATCTCGTCGCTTATGAAAAATCAGCACAAAAACAAAAAGGGGAAAGAAAACTGGAGGTAATGTAACCCAGAACAATATCCCTGCAATAAAAATAACTACTATTGGAGCTTATAATGTTCAGTTTTGTGGACGCGGGGTCAGGGAGGTGTTGATTCGACTCTATGATCATTCTTGACGATATTGTTAGAAGTGTTGTGTTGAGCCATACTATAATGTTAACTGTAACTAACAACCTGTCCCTCACACATACTGAATGTACAATGTTATGCACTCACGGGTAATAATAGCTGCAGGACTGTTGGATTGGATTACATCAGACCTATAGCTATTTATCTTTTAGATCAAAAGTTCTGTAGTGATAATACTGTACTGCTGGTGGTATCTGGATAATGAGCAGCAGAGCCCAAAGGTACCATGTGTGGCTTGAAGCTGTTAAAACATACATCAGCTTACCGTCTCCTCCCTTCTGGTCTGGGCAGCTGCCAAACCAAATGCATGATGTCATTAAAGAGACTTGGAGATTACGAACCCTTTTTCTGGAACACTGGACCTCCTTGTGGCTCCAGCATGACTTCACCATCCTTCAAAACCCATAAAAACTTTGTAGTGTTCAATTTGTGCTCTTTCTTTAGGGCTTTATTTCTTTTTCCAGCTATTTATAAATCACTTTTAAGACTATAACATGTGTCTTAGGTGTCTTTTTTTATTTTAAATGTTTTATATAAAATCAACACAAGAGCACACAGAGTTACAGATGATTAATTCAGAAAGCCTGGTATGTATAGTGTATAATTCATATCAGTCTTCATTGAAGCTGTTGTATGTCAGTGCCTGTGAGGTCTCCTCTCCATCGGGCCGTCGAGCAGCAGGACATTTGCCACACAAAGGCGACTGGGAGCTTTAGTGCCTGCAGGTTTTTCATGCAGAGACATGCTTTTGTTGAGAAGACAGTTTCTTTATTATTTTACTTTAAGACAGTTCTTTTATTCTTGCAGAGTGTGCGTGTGTGCGAGTGTGTAGATGACTTGAGTTGATGAAACAGCAGTAGCACCAGCACGACTCCTAAATAGGCAATGCTGCCTGTTTGCCTGCGTGGGCTGAGCGAGCTGAGTGGAGGCAATGTTCTCTCTAGTGCATGTCGAGCTGCTTCTCCTGTACTGCTTCCCCCCCCCTTCAGCAAGGCAAAAAGCCTCAGCTGAAGAATTGCATGTGATTACTTCGTGAAGAAAGTGGGAAAGAAATGAGGAGAGAGCATGAGCCACAATATGAGACTGAGAGGGTTGGATGCCTTGTGCGAGATTTGTAAAGGAGACAAAGCTGGTGGAAGAAGTACTCAGATCCTTTACTTAAATAAAAGTATCAATAACACGTTGAAACTTTTCTCTGTTTGGTAATAGTCCTGCCTTAAAAAAAATTAGAAAAGTATCAAAAGTAAATGTACCCATTATGCAAAATGGTAGCTGTTACTCTCAGATAACTGTAATAAAGTAAAAAGTACACCATTTCCCTCTGAAATGTAGTTGAGTAGAAGTAAAAAGCAGCATAGAATTAAAATACTCAAGTAAACTATAAGAAGATAAAAAGAAGATAATTGTACTTTACTTTCCAGCACTGATTTTATGCGTGTTAAAAATGGCTACCTCAATTTTATGGTAAAACTGCCAAAGCACCGTGTTTAGGCTCACAGTGGGAGGATAAAGGCAGTCAGATTTTAAAAAATAAATAAATAAAAATGGTATCTTTCCGTTTTGCAAATGTAAGTTGGTATCACTTTGACTCCCGGGGGGTTGAGTGATGCAAGTCTTAAGAAACACCTCAAATGTCACAAACATTTACACGCACTGTCCACAAAGAACTTAAGTTTTATGGTGTCTTAACGTGTGTCCTTACTGAAACATTGAATTCGTAGTCGAGCACACGGTATGGTTACTTCCTCCCTGAAACATATTGCTCCACACGTCGACAAGAGACACTCACTTTTCCCGTATTCAGAGGCTTGAGTCTTGTGAGACCAATGAGCGCTGAAGTGCTCGCTGGCCTACAGCGAAGGCTTTATCTGAAAGTGCGTGTGTAGTTGTGTGTGTGTGTGTGTTAGCAAACCCTCCAAGCCATATCCACAGGACAGGAGTGTTACTGTGTTGATAGAGCCCCCCCTCATGGCCTTTTGTCCACACATATTTGACCTCAGTGTGTCTGGGTCTTGCAGCCACACCCAGACTTCTTCAGCCACTCTCTGACCGTATGTCCGTGTTGCAATACAGCTCTGTGTGTGGACAAATGAGTGTGTGGCTGTCCTGTTGTCTTGACACTGTGTTGTGTGTTTTGTGTGTGTGCATGGTGAGTCACTGCTTCCCTGACGTGGCTCAGTCTGTCACTGGTCTGTCTGCCCACTAACCACATTTGGAGCGTTACTGAGACACATGGATGTCCAGGGTGAGAGGTCATGTTGTGAGATAAGGCTTTTGTTGCTGTTGGTAACGGTGGCGATAGGGTGGGTGCTTGTTCCAGCCACTCTGAGCGATTTCCTCTTTGGAGGAGAGAAGTACAGGCCAGTTTTCCTGTTTCTCTGTGCTCCAAATCTAACATTTAGAGATGTTGAGAGGTGACGGGCTTGTAGCCAAGAGGCAACACCTACCAATAAAATACACGATATGCGTTGCATCTCATGATAGGATGCATTTGAAAAGCACACACTGTATGTGAGAGAGCTGTCCGTTTCCATTAGTGGCAGGGACCATTTTAAACTTGACTTCATGCTCTTTTTTTCCCTCAAAATAGAAAAATTAGCCACATCACCAGCTACATATTTAATCAGGATTCTCTCATTTGGAAAAAAATATATTTATAGTTTTGTTTATTGTTCCAGATGATCAAGAGTTATTTCTGCTCTATTGAAAGCAGGGCTTTGGAGATGGCAGGTGGGGAGGTGGACACTGCATTCCAGCAGTCACTGGGTAGAGTTAACATCACCCCCAGAGGAGACTGTTAATATGCAGTAGACAGTGGGAAACCAGATGTACTTTGTTAGAAAAGCAAAACAGGAAGAAAATGGATAAACAAACATGCCCTGCAGGTTAAAAAGCTAGTTTAACAACTTGTATCTAAACAAATGTTACGATAGGTAATCTGGCAAACACGTAACCAACATTTTCCTGTGAAGAATTGGGTTTTTTTTTTTTTTTTTGACAATATTGCCATTTATCTTCAGTTTATGATTCCATCATTGGACTTTTGTTGGTGATTGGTGATTAATGTAAAAGCAGAAAAAAAATCTCTATATTTTTTTTTTTCATAGAAATTGAATGGCAAATGAATGCAGCATGAGAGAAGATTTTGCTGTTATCGATATTTAAGAAAACCAATGACTACAATGACATATTGTCCAATTTTGCTATTTAATATTCATTATATTCATTGTGTGCCTGAATCAGTTAATCAAACAGCAG
Source organism: Gadopsis marmoratus (assembly GCA_036023855.1). Taxonomy (NCBI): domain Eukaryota; kingdom Metazoa; phylum Chordata; class Actinopteri; order Centrarchiformes; family Percichthyidae; genus Gadopsis; species Gadopsis marmoratus. Next base: position 640 of record JAVQJF010022657.1, on the reverse strand, counting down.
AAAAGTAATTTTGTTATTCCATAAATAGTCATTTTACAAGCAAAAACTTCTTAACTCTTTTCTTTGTCGTCTTTGTGATAAATATCTTTAAGATTTTGGGAATCTAATTTGACATTCTGGAGACAATTGATTCCTAATTGACAGATTCATGGATAATCATTAAAATAATGCGCTCAGCTTTCACATCCACAGTGTGTAACATGTATTTTAAATAAGAAGTGAGAAAACGGTTTTCAAGCACTTTCAAGGTATCCCACGGTATCCTTTCAAGTACTTTCAAGGTATCCCAAGGTATCCTTTCAAGTACTTTCAAGGTATCCCAAGGTGTCCTTTCAAGTACTTTCAAGGTATCCCAAGGTGTCCTTCCAAGTACTTTCAAGGTATCCTTTCAAGGTATCCCAAGGTGTCCTTTCAAGCACTTTCAAGGTATCCTTTCAAGGTATCCCAAGTTATCATTTCAAGCACTTTCAAGGTATCCCAAGGTGTCCTTTCAAGCACTTTCAAGGTATCCTTCAAGGTATCCTTTCAAGTACTTTCAAGGTATCCTTTCAAGTACTTTCAAGGTATCCTTTCAAGGTATCCTTTCAAGTACTTTCAAGGTATCCCAAGGTATCCTTTCAAGGTATCCTTTCAAGTACTT
>JAVQJF010022652.1:0-13370 GCA_036023855.1 Gadopsis marmoratus | reverse complement strand
CCCCTGCAGACCAGAACAGCCCACAAGAGCTGCAGTGTTGGAGATGCTCTGACCCAGTCGTCCAGCATCACAGTTTGGTTCCTTGTCAAAGTCGCTCACATCCTTCCGCTGCACATTTTCCTGCTTCAACACATCAACTTGGAGACAAAATGTTCACTTGCTGCCTAATACAGTATACCCCCCTCCACACACACTGACAGGTGCCATGGTAACCAGATGATCAGTGTTCTTCACGTCACCTCTCAGTGCTCACAGAGTGATGGCTGTATGTATTCACAAGTGAATTTCATGTCAAAATAGACCCGAGCTGGAGAAAGACCAGGTGCAGTGTGTTAACTACCTGCTTGGTTCTGAGTAAATATCTCAAACACATTCAGACTCGGTGAGGAAATATATTTATGTTCAGGAAAAAGAAAAAAACCTCACAGACTCTATTATTCACACAACCCTGGTGCAAGAGCTGCTGAAGTGCCCTTTAGCAACACAGGGAATGTGCTCAGGTTGCAGTGGTGCTGCTCTGCAGCCGGCCCTGACCGCTGACCTCTTTATGTACCAACATTTTATGAATTTAAGATGCCACAGCAGGGGTTGACGTTCAGTGGCGGGAGGTCCGGACCTGCTTCATAAACCTGCACACACATCATGCTACTAAAGCAGGTTAATGGACATTTCACACACAAACGGTTCACAGGCCCCAGTGATCCAAAAAATAAACTTTTGACATGACCTCACAGAAGCTATAGGACACCATTAAACATGTTTACTGTCCGTCTCTCGACAGAAACACTTCCATGGGATCTCCTACAGATTTGTAGTTTTTGACTTTTTTCTTTAAGAGAAGAGCACAAATGTGTGGAAACCAAACAAGCTCACCCAAATCACACAACTGAACTTGTCAGTGTTATTTAAAACGAATGTTATGTGGAATACATTCTCGTATTTCTGCACAACAGAATGGTCTGTGGTCCTGTTGAAGCCGTGCGGCACTACTGTAAAATACACCTGTATTGAAGTTATTGGACATTTATAGTTTCCAGTCCAGTATTTCTACAGATGTATAATATTTTTAAGAAAGTTTCCAGATGACAGTGTGTGGGCCTAGTTTACAGGGATGCGTTTGTGTTTCCTAATTTGCACATTTTGTTTTTGTGCATGTGTTAGTGTGTGTGTGTGTGTGTGTGTGTGTGTGTGGAAGGAGGAAGGGACTAATAACCGTGAATCGACTCATTACTTTTCATTGAGGAACCTCTGATTGTGTTTCCCTGTGAATGCATCAGTGCGCACACACACACACACACACACACACACACACACACACACGCACACAGCTGTTTTCTGTGCTCGGGCAGCTTGATGGACAGTCGTGTGTTATCAGAGTTTAAGGAGGACCTCGCCATAACCACCGTGCTAATGCAGCAGCTGGGACTGAACCAATCGCACCGATGCACAAGCAACAAAGGCCGTACAGGAGGTGGACAAAAAAACAGAAACACAATCCAGTATGGCAGCTAGAAACACAGAACACACTCTGACCAAGCATCCGATATTAAAGCCAAACATAACAATCCATAACAGCGTTCAGTTGTTTTAACCTATGAATCTCTGCTGCACACAACATTTTCTCTTACTCTTGAAAGCCAATCAAATGCAATCAAGAATTCATTTTCAGAGAACCACTGAACAATCATCAGCCATGAATTCCAGCAGGGAACATTAACGTGTCTCCTGACGGGAAGAAAGGAAATATCGTGCAGATTTCACAAAACAACATTGCAGGAAATAAAAAACAGCGTAGTCATTTCTACTTGACTCCACTGTCACTCTTTGCTAACTTGAAGCCGTATTTTCCCCCCTGCCTCAACATAAAGTACAACTTTATTTACCACAGCTTTCTACCACATCACTGATTACTTTTACATGCAAAAATCATTCTGCTTTTTTGCCCTTTTATTCCAAAAAAGACATTCCCATTCCCACTGAGCTGTTTCCAAGCTGCTGAAGATGAATCTTCCACTAATATTCCCGTTTCCGTGCAGCCTCGTTGGACCGTGTGAACTCAGCCTCCCTCTTTCATTCGTTGAGATATTCACTCGTATCCGAAAACCTGCTGATCTCTCAGTCTTTCATCTTGTTTAAAAGTAGCGGTGCTTCTACCTGCAGCCCTGCAAGCTGCCAGCTAGCTGCTTTGTTTCCAATGCACAGAGCTGAACGTCAACAGGAAGACGCCGTCCAAAGATCACTCCTAAACCTGAGTAATATCAGAAGATGCTACATTCAGAATAAAGCCTAACTTGGAATATCCAAACAGAATAAGCTGTCTGCTTATACTAAACTATGTATTACACACAAATGTACTGTAGATTCCAGCGACCCGTCTGCATATTAACTACAGAATCATGGCTGTATGCAGATGTGCTGCTGAGCTGGGAGCTCAGGCCGCATATCGTTGGAAAGCTGAGATTCTTGCGATTCAGTCGAAGTCAACCGTTTCAAGATCCAACCACAGCAGCCGATACAACCAACGCTAATGTCAGTCCACCAACAAACAAAGGTGTAGTATCTCACCTTTGAAGCCTCACAGAAATCCACAGATCAGAAACGATCCTGTTCCGTTGTAAACAGTCCAGGCGATAAAAACCCAGTCAAATATTTAGTCCAAAACACGTTATTACATCCATATATTCCACGGAATGTTGCAGCATCATGTCTCAGTAGTTGACAGTTGTGCATAATATTTCACAACTCCGGCTCACACGAAGATATTTTCGATATCTTGATTTAAAAATGTCTGCTGACCTCCAATCTTTTGATTGACACCTCATTTGAGCCAATCGGACCTTCTATGTCCCGTCCCAGAAAACGATAGCCAATGATAATCTGCATCTTTATCAGAAAATCATTAGATCTGTCCATAAATCTGCCAGCTGCAGTTTCACATGGAATTAATGCAACAAGATTAAACTTGTCGCACAACTTTTGTCAGCGCTGAGTAATGGCCGTCACCTCTGCACCTCCTGATTATAATGGAAAGGTGATCTTCTGAGGGAAAACTGTCACAGCTGCACAGGTCACTGGTATTATGCAGCACCTTCTACTTAACCCTTGTGTCGCCCTTCGGGTCATTCTGACCCGAAATGCCATTGAATTTGCCATTGCACTGATCCGAAGGGCGACACAAGGGTTAAAAGAACAAAATATATATATCTGGGGACAAAAAACAAAACAGAGTCTTTCTGTTCCTTCAAATATCAAAGCGGTGAAACAAAATGGAGGCTCAACGCATGAGTCAGAATTAGAGGCGATGTCTGAGCAGCGCTCCCGGGTCAACCTCATGTTATAATTAACTGATTACATTTTGCTTCAGAGGAGGACATCTTATTATCTTTCACGTCATTTGGCAGAGATTGAGAGTGAAATTGCTCTATTGTTCTCTTTTAATGCTCCTTTATGCTGCAGCTCAGAGCTGAGAGGGTTTGACAGGAAAATGACTTCTGTTTCCGCCCAGTGGGTTCAGTTAGTTGAACGAGAACGGTCTGGGAGTCTGACCAGGAAGATGCTGGATGTGCACAAAATGTAACATGCTGCAGAGATGAATCCCAGGAGCTCTTACTTATCCAAGAAACGTGCGCTCACCTCGAAGGCTTCGCAATCCTCTCAAATACTTTAGAAAATGTTCAGAAATGTGACAGAAAACCAGGCTGCTAGCTGCTTTTGTTCCGTCGCCACTGAAAACTCTGGGATCCGATTGGCTGGTCAGGTGGCAGCTCAGACTCCAGTGCTCTGAGATGTTCCTCTCCTGTTTGTGCAGAGTCCAACTCAGCATCCGGGATATTTTTCAAACAACATAAAGTTTCGTCATCCCAACAAAAACTTAAGATTTGTCATGGTTCCATTTTGAAATAAAAGAGCCAATAAATCTACCAACAACATTGCTAAGTTGGTGAAACTGCCACCGAACTCCACTGAGAGTTTCGTCTAAGTGTTTGCTATTGTTTTTTATTATATATATTTTTTTTTTTCACTGCAGACATTTTAAGTTGCCGAACCAAAGCGCCGGTGTTACAAAACGTCTTCCACAAACTGAGCTCCGGGTTCAACCTACTTACGCTTACAGACCACAATATGGATTAAGATCAGAACTCAGATTTTAAGACACGCTGCCAATTACCAGACTGTCCTGTACAGTCTGTCAGACTCACACACACGGCTGAGGCGCTAATAAATAAAATCCAATCAACCTTCAAATCCGGGCCTCGTGCTGTGGAGCCGCTTTAAATAATGGTTGGGTGTCGAGGATGACTGATGGCTGCGTTAGGCCGAAGGATTTATTAAATCCATAATAGAGTTGATGTTGCTTCCATAATGAGCTTTCCCTGCTTTTTAAAAAAACAACATCACATGGAGAAAGGGAAGGGGCCACGTCAGCACGCCGTGTTCGTCTTCGCCATCGGACCTTTCAGCTGCTCTAATCTTTTCATTTAACCTTTATTAGTCAACTAACATCTTTCATTTCAAATTCTTCTTGTTCCAACAAAACTGAGCAGCTGCTGCTCTTTGTTCTTTTAACAGGTGGAGATGAAGAGCGGATCAAACACAGCGACATCTTCTCCACTCGCACGACATTTAGTCCAGCTACGGCAGCAGATACGGGTTTCAGAGTTCAGCCTTCGTGTCTGTATGAATATAATATATAAATATGCTGCACAAGTAAAACTCATCCAGTATTATGTTTTTAAAATCACCCAGATTTCTTTGAAAGCAGCAGATTAGTTTAAATCTCTCACCAAAAAGTCATTTACTGCTTCTAGAAGACGCAGATCACCACACCGGATGTAAATAAGTTCCTCTTGTGACGAGCACAGAAATGGTTCCAGTGGTAGGAAGGAAATAAAAATAGAAAACGCAGCGTAAAATGAGCCGTACATGGTGCTGAGGCTGGTGTTTCCTCACACATCCCCGCCGAAACAATTCAACATGCTGCTTTGACCGATTAAAAAGATCCTCGTGCGTCTTATCATCACTTTAGTCACTAGACAACAGTTTGAACCTTCATACATTAAACACGTGGCCTTTGTTGTGCGATGTAGCGCCTCTGGTCACTTTCCCTGAAGCGTCCGATATTGGAGGCAAGGATCTCTCCGTGATTCAGACGTGTGAAGCAGAAACCAACACACAACATTTTAAAAATGTAAATCCTCAGCAGCAAAAAGAGCCTGGATTGTTTCACCCTCCTGCTGCCCTGACAGATTATCAGACATGACATGTAGAGGGAACCTTTCCTCCTCCAGAGCAACCTTCCTCCTCGTCTGGTGACAAAACTCTTTCGGTGAGGAGAAAGCAGCACCAAACCTGGCCAGTAGGAGGCAAAATCTATTCCTGCTTTTGTCCATATATTCATCCAGTCAACCATCTCACCATCTTTCCATACATCATCTTTTCATCCTTCCACTGATGTGTTTTTATGTATCCATCAGGCCACTAATCCATCCGTCTACTCATCTAACCATCCTGTCGTTAGTTCATCCATCCGTCCATGCATCCATTTATTCATTATCCATCCAATTATCCTTTCATCTGTTTGTTCAATCATAAATCCATCCATATATCCATTAGTGTAACTTTCTCTCTCGCTACAGAATACTACAGTTACTGAATACTGAACAGACCCCCACTGTGTGGGACCTCACAGTGATGGTGAATCCCTCAGGTTGTGGCAGGCTGATACACATTCAGCTGCTTCCTTCACCTCGGAGAGCTGCCACTTTCTCTTCTGCGTTTAACGCCAGGAAGTTAGTTATGTTCTCTGGAAATCTCCGGCAGTCTGACTGAGCTCCATCAGTGGAGCTCCACCTGCAGCAGCAGCACCACCCCTCTCGCTCTGCTCCGTTATCTTCCTCTAGACAGACTGACCTCGTCCAGATGATGGATCAGCTGGGTGGATTCTGTGGAGGGTAAATATTGTCTCCCACCTCCTCAAATGCCAAAACGTTTACATGGGGAAACCTGAACGTTTCTCGTGGGAACCTTGAGAGTGCTCCATCTTCTATCATCAGGTGAGCAGAGGACAGACGTGAACCTGTGCCCCCCCACTGGTGCAAGGCAGTGGATAAAACAAACACACCCTCAACAAGAGCAGGAAGTCTGTTTGGTTCTGAGGTCCGGAGGTCTTTTATCCACATTTTATTGTGTTCATTTTTTTCCAGAGAACATCTGGGATTCATAAAGGGGGCGTGGTCAGACTTATGCAGCTCTTTAATTTGTTTCCCCTGACAGTGTCCACTGTTAACCACTACGGCAGGCAACACTTGGTTAAGGTTAGGGACAGATGCTAGCCTCGGTTCAATATTGACAACAGTGACTTGAAGCAGGAACAAAGACGTGTACTTTTATAAAGGAGTACAATAACACAGACGCACGTACCAGCAGGGAACCAACAAAAACACACAATAACCCCCGATTGCCTCACTGTACCCCTCCAACATACCCCTAATTTATTAGGCCGGAATATCTGAAAAGATTTATGTAGATGAGAAAGGGGCCCCAGACCTTGACGAACGCATCAGACCTTCTTTCTTCTTCCAACTTAAGAAGGATAGAACGTCCCAAATCCAGTGTGTATGAGACGGGGCTGCGGGAGATTTCAGACATGGCCTGAAAGCAGCATCGCTGCCCATGCCAAACGTTAACACCTTCTGGACTGCATTAAACCTCCCTACTGAACGTAATCCAGGCGGCATTACATTTCCTTAGAAAAGGTCCATTTAGTGGTTTATCAGTCCGTCACATGTGATGCAGTGTATCCATGTCAAGCGATGCCACCTCTGATCAGCCGGAGGTTCAGCTTCTCTGTCTCTAACTGCAACTTTCAACTCGTCTCAGGCCGACTCAAGAGAAACAGAGATGCATTCTTTGTTTTCCGAATGTCACAGTGTTTCTGCTCGCAGCAACAGATCTTTGATGTAAACTCGGTGTGTAATTTCCTGCCCGGTCAGTGAAGCTGAGTAACTCTCTGAGGAGATAACGGAGAGAGAGATCAGATCGGCCCTCGCTGCTTCACAGTGTGTTTGAACGCTTCACCGCTGCCGGCTTTTGTTTCTGCGCTGTCAGACATGTTGGTCTGTGTTGTCCTGCAGCCGTTTTATTAGACATAACCTGCGTGTGTGTCAGTGTTTCTGCCTTCTCCATGCCACTAAATCAAACGTCCTTGTTGATTTGAATAAATTATGATGTTAACTGCTTCCCATCTTCCTTTAACCAGACCTCTTTGGCGCCAGGAAGCATCGAAGCGGTCGGTTTGATGATTTCCACCTTTCCCTTAACTCGACAGCGCGGGAAGTAAAGGCTAAAGACCTCAAAAGGGAAATCAGGCCTGCAGCTGTTGGCACGGCAACCGAAGGGTAAAGCAAATGAAGGAGAAGGCGGCATGAAGAGGAAAACACTTAAAGAAATCTGGTCAAAGCAGAGTGTAGGAGAAGTGAGGACAGGTTCAGGTGAAATTAAGTACAAACAAGCGTTGACATGTTTTAGAGGCAGAGATGTGTCGGCTGTATGAATAAAGCAGCAGCTGATGGAGGAGGCTGTCTGACACTGAACATTCTCTAATGCACAAACGGTGAGGGGGTTTTCCAGTTTCTGCCAAATCCTCTAAAAGCTTCTGGACGAGCGGCCAAGTCGGCTGCTTTCTGATCAAAACGTGCGTTGCCAAAGTAAATGTGCAGCACGTCCTCAGACCTAAAGGACAGAATAGGTCCCAAAACAACACATATGACCAGCGACAGGCGTATCGGACCTTCACTGTATTTGGTTATGTTGTAAGTTACGTAACGCACGTAGCGAAGTCTGGCCCGTGTGGTCCGATCCAACAGAAGAGCTTCTGTAGCTCAAACTGCTGAAACAGTGACGCTGGTTCTGACGGAAAGGTGTCAGAACACACGGAGCATCGCAGCTTGTTGCAGATGTGGACGCTCAGGATGCCGTGCTGACTGGATGTTATGGCTGATCGCTGTGCACTGCAGCTGCTTTGGTATTGATGTCCAAAATTCATCACCTTGCTGTCTTTGCTCTAAAGGTTTGGCAGCTCGCTCCAGTTCTTCGCTGAAGCTGTATGATGTTTACAAGGTTTATGTAGATTCATGCAGAATGTGAAGCTGCTGCAGCAGAGTTTAAACCTGCAGGGAACTCTGGTTAATGCCACCCTCTGGTGCACTTAACACCAAACTACAGCTCATCAGTCACATGACTCGTCCTGACTCATCAGGTTGGATTTTGTGGCTCCGACAGATCAGAGATCAGCGGATTTTGCTCTTTAGCCAGGCTGTTATTTGAGAATTGATTTGTAAATTCTGGATGAATCTATCTGGAATACTGTGTGCGCTCTTACTTTGAAATAAAGGCAAAGTGAGTGGAGAGTTGAAACGATGATCTGCATCCAAATGATTGGCTGAGTGCAGCGTTTGCTCACTGCCGAACATCAATATCATCAGTGAATCAGACCACGAGAGGTGTGCGATTGACACGAAAGAGACTCTGAAGCAGCTTGGGGGCCACTTTTGCAAAGTGACACAAAGCCAGGGGCCAGTTAATACACAAACATTAATATTTATCAGATAAAATAAAAACACTAAAAAAGGTCCATAACTCATCTTTCTTTGGTAGACTAGCTTCTCCCGTGTCCCGCGCAGATCTGCTGTACGTGAACGTTTCACAGAAAGTGTCACCACGTGCTCTGCACAGATCGCTGATAAGGTAATATGCAACTTTAACAGCTGGGGCACATTAATGAACATTTAGTAATTGGTTTCGAGTCAAAAATACTTTCAGTGTGAATTAGAAAATGGCCAGCGTCCCACCCGTCACCCTATCTGGCCCACGTGCCGTAGCTTGAGTATCGCTGCTCTAAAGTGATAATCACAAGCCTGCTATGAAAATGAAATCTCACTAAAATCTTTTAACTGCATGAAGAATTTTCAGTAACGTTGGTTCTGCTGTTAATGATTTAATATTTGACAAATTAAACGTCAGATGTTCTGAGTCCATTTGCCTTTTGACACTTTCTCAAACTAAATTTGGCTTTTAGTGTACAAACGCTTATCTTGGTGAACATTGCATCATGTGTAAGTATATATGTAAGCCTTCATTAAGAAAACTGATTTTACAATAATCTGCATGTCCTCATGCAACACTCGCTCACTGAAAGCAAGTCACTTGCATCTGAAGATGACTTCCTGTTTCTTGGTCATGATCCAGCTAACTGTCAATTAGCTACACTTTTGCAGGTCTGGGATTAACGACGTGCTGCTCCGGCAACAGACCCCGACAAACTTTAGATCCACACTCAAGTGAAATTGTCCACGTTCACGTCCGGATGCCTCGGTGGGATGCGAAGAATGTGAACTGAAGATCGCCTGCAGCCAAAAAGATTTCCTGCTCGAGTGGCTCTACGAGGCGTCACACCTGAAGTGTGTCAGTGTCTCAGGATCTGCTGGGCTCCTGCTGAGACATTATCTGCACATTTAGTCAAGTCTGAACACGAAGGCTGACGCTCCTTTTACCTACACTATGATAACCCCTGGTTTCATTTCGTATCATTCATCATGACAAGATTGTCTTCCGTTTATTCTTCATTTTCTGAATCGACAACCCTGACTTGTGACTGACAGCTTAACGGTTCAAAAGTCTATAAACTGACAATTAGCGAAGGCTGTAGAGTTTATGTCTCTGTTGCTGATGTGTAGTTGCTCGGGTCCAACGCCTTGTGTTACAGCAACACACCACTGGGCAGCGTTTAAAGGCCGAAATAAGATGGTTAATAAATGTACAAACAGAAATAAAGTTTGAATTTAAGTGTAAATTCAAGTATTAAGAAAACCATGAAATATAGTGTGCAGTCATATAGAAAGGCTCATGCATCATCCTATCAAAATATTAAACTAGATTCACTATATCAAACATTCTGTATATGAAGAAAAACATTAACGATGGAGAACTTTTTACTGCAATTGTAATTTTATCTAAACGAGAAGAGTTAGCATAACTGTGATGATGTACTAGTGACGTTTGTCCCGACGGTGGCGTCACAGGGTCATTAAACAGAACCGACTTCGTGCTCTCAGGAGTCTCAAGGTGCTCAGTGGATTTGGATACTTCCTGTGCACAAGTGTAGCTTTTGGCCCGATGGTGGCGCTAGAAGAGCGGACAGCTTAGCCCATCATCTTGTCTTGACGGTTTGGAAAAATGCTTAATTTTTTAGCATATGCTTGAATTGAAATATGCTCCTTGAAAAGGGTTTGATTTTTCAACATAATCTGGTGTTTCGTCGTTGACACGGTCACTCGCGGAAACCAAAAGTCTTAATATTTGGATTGTTTGTCGTCCACTAGCGTTTAAAGGAGCAGTTAAAGGCTCAGAGAGTGTGGAAATATTTGGTTTAGGTACCTTGGAAGTGCTTGACTTTTACATAAAAAGCTGTAAGAACCCTGCCTAATCTGTGATTGGCTATCTACCCGGTCAGAGGCGGGGCCTTAAGCCAAACCAACTTTAGTTTGTATGTGCAGGTCTATTTATCTGTTCAGATATCTATGCAGATTGAGGTGTAATCATGTCAGGATGCTGTCAGAGTGCAGTTTCGGTGGTTTACAATAGGTGGAGCCTGTCAATACAAAGGTGAATTGTGAGATAAAACAGTTGACGTTCCATCGTTGTAAGCACCATCATAATGAATAGTACCAGAATTGTACATCATAACATTTCTTCAGTTGGAGGCTGCAGGGCGACACTGGGGTTCCTGTTGTGTTAGTACCTGGAAACAACGCCAGGGGGCAGCAGAGGACCACACTTCAGACACATACAGCAGCTTCAAAGCTTTGACTTGTAGAACATTATGTTTCTCATTATTTTTCAAGCCTTCCTCCACCCAAAAGTGCTCTTTATAATTGTGAGAATACTAATAATCCATATATTTATTTCTATAACAGCTTTCATACAGGGGGTGGAACTCAAAGTGCTTCACAAGAGAGACGAGAAAGAGGAAAAAGCATATTAAAATATACTGCACATAAGAACCAAGCAAACAGACAAGATAAAAATAAAAGCAAACAGCAAAATCATGTAAAGTTAGACAGACAGACAGATATTTATTCAACTTTTCTTTTACATAAGTTTAATTGTGGTTAAAGAGTGTTCACAGAGTTTGCATCTCTTACAGCCTCGGGGAGGGAGGTCCATAGTTTTCTTCTTCATGTGTGAGTTTATATTTAACAAAGTGGCAGCAGAGGATCTAAGAGGCCGTGAACAACAAAGATTCAATCAAACCTTGAGTCTGAGTCACTGATAACACCAAGGCTTATGATTTAACCTGAACCAGCTCTCTTCTTGACAACATTTTATCTTTTTTCTCCGTTTCATTTAACAAAGTTCTTCTGCATCTGCTTATTTATTGCAGCCAGACCAGTTGATAAGTGGCATGTTATCATTTGGGTCCAACGAAATATACAGCTGTGCATCACTTGTGTTTTCTGCTAATATCACCTAAAGGAAGTATGTGTAACGAAAAAGGCAGAGCACCAAGGCAGCTTCCTGGAGCCCAAAGGTAGCTCATATTTACTTGACACATGATCCCCCATACCGACAATGAATTTCCTCCCTGTTATATAAGTGCGGAATCAGCGCAAAACACACCCAGACCCAACCCTAATATTGTGATTAATGGTATTGAAGGCAGCATTGATATGTAGTAGAACTAGAGCGGCGGTTTACATTTGTGAATACAACGTTCATCTGCCGACTCTGAGCTCACATTAAAATCTCAGTTTCACTGACAAAGTAAAGCCAGTAAAGGTGTGGATTTAGAAGAGTTTATTGCATGTTATGTATGGAGGAGAGCCAAGATGGTGTAGTAGGGTGTGGATGGCAACGGCTAAGGTGTGCAACTTGGGATGCGTCAAAGGCACGGTCGAATGTTGGACATGACATTTGGACATACAAGAAGATCCATTACGTACACCCTGAGACACCTGGAGTGCTGCCAGGTCATCTATCATGTGCTGCTCTTCTAAACACACACTGCCAACGTCAGCCAGATGCATGAAAGATTATCTTTTGGGCGTTTCTGATGCTGCAGCACGTTCTCTCCTGAGGGCAATGTCTTGGGTTGATGTAGCGCGTTTGCTCGTTGGCCGCCGTGGCCATTTTAAAAAGCACCAATTAAAGCAAACAGAAAACAGCTAAATTAAGTCATTAGGAACAAATTGGCTGTCCAAGTCGTGAAAAAGTGGAATGATAGCACGAAGAACCTGTGAGAGATGACAAAAAGGTATTTCTCTGGGGTCTGCACGAGGGTTAAAACCACGAGAAAGTAGATGTTCACTAAGTCCTTCGTGCTTTTTGGGTGTTTCGTCCTCACAGGAACAGTGAGATTTCTCTGAACTTGTCACCGTTTTAGGAAGCCGTATGTCATCGTACATTCCTGTCTGGCTTTCTGACGTCTCACCGCCTCTCACACCCTGCTGTGCGAACAAAACACACGCTCTCAAATTCTCAACATGTTGATCTTTATCTATACCGACTTGTGTATTTAAATAAACCTCTGTGTGGTCTGGCTTTGTCAGTTTCAAACCATTGGAATGAAAAAAATCATAATTTCTTTGTGCATAAGCCTATGGAAGCACGTTTTCGCAAAAACAAATCGATTCTGTAAGTCATCATAATGAGACACTACAATCACCTTCATAAGTATTTGACAGCGACACAAGTTTGTACTTTTGCATCTCCACACCATCACAATGGATTTGAAAAGAAGCAATCAAGCAATCAAGATTTTCAGCTTTAATTCAAGGGGTTTGACAAAAATATACCATTACCTGTTTAGGAATGAGAGCCCCACCTTTTCAGAGGCTCCCACATTTTCTCATTATATTGTGATGGTTAATCATTATAATGACTTACAGAATCGTTGTTTTTCATCAAACTTTCAGAAATGGGCTTCCATAATAAACAGTGCATATTGCACAATTTGTGTTTTGTCTCCATTGATAGAAGAATGTCTCCTACTAGAATACAAAGTAGTTCTCTTTCATGGACCATGAAACATCATTGTAACTGCTTCATGCAACACTTACAGAAACCACCTAATAGTAAAAATTACGATAAATAATCAGATTTATTGGCAGATTTATTAACACTTCCATAGATTTATTTGAAAAGTGCATTAATGTCATGAGCTTATTGGAAAAGGTTTTTGCTCTATATCACAACAGAGTTATCTCATAGCACTTGTTAATATAGAGCAAGTCTAGACCAACTCTACATGTATAGACCCAACATTTCCACCAGGAGCAGCACTAGGAGACAGTGGCAAGGAAACACTGCCTTTA
>JAVQJF010022648.1:0-19017 GCA_036023855.1 Gadopsis marmoratus | reverse complement strand
CTCCTCTTAGGGATACTCACTTTTCTGAGAACGAGCCTGCACACACACACACACACACACACACACACAAAGCCGCAAAGGAAACCAAGCAGATGGCAAGCCCCAATTGCAACTTGCAGTTTGAGAGAGTGCAGAAACGCACTGAGTTTAACCTTGACAAGGCAAAAAGCAGCATGTAAAAAAAGAGGTAAATTAAGGGACTAAGCAAAAGTTGTGTAGGTGCTTTCATTCTGCCCACCCACACACCCATCGTCTCTGCTCACAAAGAAAGATAATGAACAGAAAGAGTCAGACAAAGAAATGTAGTATTTTTCTTCACCATTTGAGGTGCTCATCCTAATTATGCGTCTTTGTTTTACAAGGTCTGAAGTGGGGGATCAAGAATGAAAGTTTTCAGTGTTCTGTAAAAGCAGCAGAACTAGCACCTGAGTGATCAATAACGGTGTATCTGAAGGGTGGGAAATCATCTGGGCCTTGGTGGTGGAGTACCGTTGCCCAGGCATATTTGATGGTCTCTGTGACATTGTTGATAACAGCGTGAGTGGTGTCAGGGATTGGAATTGATTGGCCCTCAGATATAAATACCAGATGGAAAGCGCTGGACTCCTTGCCAGTCAGACCAGGCAGCAGAGCAGGATTTACAGCCAATCTCCTCTCCTCATTTAGTGTATATTTTTGATGCAGATGCTGTGCCAAAGGGGGGTATACTGTGTGAGGACTGGGTGGGAAAGTTAAGAGATGGAACTTGATAAGAAACAGTAGTTCTCTGCAGTTCATCATGTTGTTATCGCAAGCTGGAGAGCACTGCAGTGTGAACCAGAAATTATTAAAAGTGGGACTTCCCTGATAGTAATAACAAAAAAAAAAACAAACATTGTTGATGAGAAAGGCCATGTTTGATTTACACATGCATGTCTGGGAAGATATTGACCACTCTGTGCTACTGACGCAGCACACAGTTTTAGCTCACATGGAAGGGGCATGTCTCAAACTAGATCACAAATTATTACGTGAATGCTTCAAGATTTGCTTGGACACTGTGCTTCTCTTGACCTTATCATCCATCTTATTTGCATCTACAGTCTGCACAAACTGAACTGAGGGCCCAGTAAAAAACAAAAAAAAACAATCTACATGGAAACATCCCCTCTGCAAAAAAACAAAACAAAAAAGAGGAAACAAAACCAATGACCCATCTCCTCGAATATATTATGGAGAGAGCCTCCATTGCTGCCAGTGCCGCAAATTCCCACTGACATATGCAGCCATTAACAGTAGTGTATGGTGAATCAGGCCCTCCAGATTGGATGCAGAGGATCACTATGGCCTGACACAGCCTTTGAATTAATTGTACATCCTGGCATGCCCAGTTACCAGTCAGCAACTCTGCCTGTGATTTGTGTGCTGCAGCTCCAAATATACTGTTGGAATGGAGCCACAAATCTACATCGGGCTGGTTGACTCTGGATGCTATCATCCACACTCCCCTACTTTAATTGTCCAATATGAAGATGATGCCAATATGACCACACACTCCTCTGCTCATTGCTCATACTCACACAAATACACTACGTACACGCAAGCCTTTCACTTGAGCAAATCAATATGGTTGCATGCGTTGTTGAGTATGAAAAGGATCTGTAGTGAAGGCTAGAGCTGCGGAAAGGGAGGAGTCTTTGATATTAATCAGATAAGAGTGAACATGCCTGTGATGAATGGCATCTAGAGGCATAGTGCCCACCTTACTGGAATAAATTCACACCCACACATACAGTGCATGTGTTACATGCTGTTCATGTAACACCAATCCTGCACACAGACATGTACAGTCTTTAAATGCTGTCCTCAAAGCAGCAGCTTTTCCTCTGAGGACACCTGGTGAAAAATCACTGGAATAAGAGTTAGCTGAGGGCTCCCCGCCTCACACAGCCAGTCACAGCAGCCCAGAGTCATCAGAGTTTCCTTACAGTGATTAACAAACCTTATAAAACCTTATTTCAGTCATCACTTAGATTGGAGCTCAGGGAGGGAGTGCTGATGTCGTTCCTTTCTCTGTTCAGATGTATCAATCAGCCACGATCGCACAGAGCCCCTCATCAGTCAGTGCAAATGAGGCTGCTGGTTCCAAGCCAACCTTTATTCACTGGCCATGAGATTCACTAAGAGCAGCTGGAGTCCACTATCAGAGCCGGTCACTTTTAGAATTGGATGTTACGGTGTTTATGACTCCAAATCAGGCATCAAATAAAAAGCCCCGGGAGAAAAAAGACAGCCAATAACGAACACAAAACATCTGAGGATTTGAACCTAAATCAACACAGACATGTCATTCGCTTAGACAAAGCACCGAAGCTTCTGTAATTATCTTTCTGTCTATAGCAATTGTCTGCTGCATCCACTGTATTTCATTTGGCCAGACAATAGACTTCACATACGAGATACTGTATCTCCCAGGGCCTTAAGTGGCTTATTTGGCTGACAGGGAAGGAAATGAAGGGGAAAAGAGGAGAAGCATTCGTCCGGCAATTGAGACTTAGAGACATGCGATCAATCACCCGGGATGAATGAAATCCGTCTTTTGTAAGTGAACAGGGCCGACTGAAGAGATGATGCTCATCTTTGGGTACAGAGATGTGGATGCAACTACATGAATTTCAAAGGAGAATGTTCATAGAGTCCTACCCAGGTTTGATGATATTCATAAATTTACTTAGGATTATACAGGATTATACAGGAGTACATATTCACGCATGCACGCACGTTAGTTGCAAAATTCAAGATTGTGAATGTACTTTCGTCTAATTGCAGAAAAAGGCACAGTGAAAGTCTTTGGGGATGACAAGTTGGCTTTACAGGGGCAGACAGTGCTGTTTAAATGCCAAGCAGCAGGATGGTTCCCTCAACCCACTTTGCAATGGCAGATGAATGACAAAAAGGTAAGTACATAGATCCTCATCACTGTTATCTTATTATTTTGTTATCGTATTAAAAGAGGTAATTTTGAGAACTTAAAGACTTTTATATTAGAAAACACTCATCAAGACCAAGATATAAGTACAGTTGTGTTTTGAGTATTTACAGACTAACGCTGCTAAATCATCCCAATTAGTAAGCAGAATATAAGTAATACTAATTCTGTCTCTCTGGGGTTTGGTGCGGAGGTGAGCCAGGGTGAATACAACATCAGTAGTGAATCAGGGAAGAGCATCTTCACTGTGGCCAGCAACCTCAGCGTGACGGCAGAAAAGAGCTCTCATGTGGCTTGTCTGGCCTCTGTGTCTGCCCTCCCCACACCGCTGAAGAGCAGCGTCCGTCTGACAGTTGGTGAGAGAACACAGCCATCGTATTTTACATTAAATAACATATGCATGCACAAATGCACGTCTGTCAAGCCCCTCTTTGTCTCCCACTTTCTCAATCTCTCTGTCTCTCTTTGTGTGTTTCGTTTAGTTCTGTCCCCCTTTTTTTCTGTCCCGTTCTCTTTTGGGAAGCCTGTGAATCATCACTGAGCATTATTATGGAAGAGGACAGTGGAACAGAAAGGAGCTGCCAGAGCAACCCTGCATGAGTTAAACAGCTGCTAAAGTGGAGCTGAGGTTTCAAACCTCTCTAAGTCCCTCAGCTTCAAAATACAAACGCTACTTTATTATCATGTTCCATTTGCAGTTGTAACATTTTCTTGAAACCCATTCAGAGCAGCTTCCCTCAGCAAACACCCCCCGTGCCTACTACTGCAAATTAAAACAGGAAATTAAACACAGCTTTCTTTACACTATGTCTGCAAATCGGTAATTGAATTGCAAAGTAACAACACTGCTTCAGCACTTTCTTTACCAAAACACTGATGTGACCTTCTCTCCTCAGTTGCTGAGGTGCTACAGGAAGGAGATGACTGCACAGTCCTGCTGGCGCTAACGGCCTCCCTCTCTGCTCTCCTGCTGCTCCTCCTGCTCTGCGTCTGCACTGCCCTCTGGTACAGACACAAGAGACAAGCAAGTAGGCACTTTCCTCTTACTGAAATTGCTCTAGGTGAAAAAAAGGCACCTCCC
The DNA here is from genome assembly GCA_036023855.1 of Gadopsis marmoratus. Taxonomy (NCBI): domain Eukaryota; kingdom Metazoa; phylum Chordata; class Actinopteri; order Centrarchiformes; family Percichthyidae; genus Gadopsis; species Gadopsis marmoratus. The sequence continues at coordinate 14,968 of JAVQJF010022648.1, read as the reverse complement.
CTTTTCCAGTACAGAAAGTGTGATTAAAGCATAATGAAGAAGATAGGTGGTTACATGCTGTGACTCTGCACTGCCACCGCGTTGGCCTTCACCAAGGGCACGCAATATTATATATACGTATATGTTACATAACTGCAGGATTGGAGGTTTGGCTCTGTAATTAAATTTATTGTGTAGTTTTTGAAGTCCAGCTGAATTTAAGTGTTTTCTTTCTGCTCCAGCACACATATATGTCCCATGATCTTCTTTGAGGAAATAATCCAAGTCAGTATCCAAAAGAGAAATTTACATTTGCTATTTTTTGGTTTCATGACTGCACCGCCTATCTTTTCATTGACCAGTTAGAATGCCATTGGTTGTCCATCTATGTAGATGAAGAATTTGTTTTCATGCAGCCAATCAAATCCTTTCATTTTAAGCCATATTTGCACATTTCTGATATCAGAATCAGATTTATTGCCAAGTAGGTTTTCACATACAAGGAATTTGCTTTGGTGAATTGGTGCATTCAAATCTGAAGAAATATAAAATAAGTAAAAATAAGATAAAATTTGAAAGAAAACAAACTGTACAATAATATGAATATGGAGAGCTATGCATTTAGTGCAGGGTGTGCAAAACATTAGCTGAGGATGTTCAAAGTTCCCAGTGTGCAGTTTATCTTGGGGCTTCATGAGCTCGTCTCTGGTGAAAGAGCTCTGGGTACCACGGCAGAAAACTGAATTAACAAACAAAACAAGAGGCAGCCGTCTTATTTGCCTGAAGAACTTTTTTTCTTCGTTTTAATAATAAACTATTAAAAATTACTTTCACATGATTTTGACTGCAACAAGGGTTGGCTAAATATGAATTCAGCTGGACTTAATAGTCTGTAATGTAACTTTTTTACATATTTAATGTCTTACTGACGCAGAACACCATACCACAGTTGTAATCACATCCATTACTCGGTGCAACGTTGTTAGCACAGTTATCAGAAACTTTCACAGTGAACAATAAGTCAGTGAATAACAGAAATGTAATGCATCTTTGTTCACTTTTATTTTGTAAGTTCTGTTTTTTGTTGTTAAAATCATCCAGTGTACACTTTGCTATTGCACTCCCATTAACATATTCTATTAAATACCAGCCAAGAAACAGTATTTCCACTTTAATAGCAATGATGGTCTTTCCACTGCTGTATGATTTACAGGAGGTTGTAGAAGAATAGACATTTATAGTGAGTCTCCCTTGGATTAACACCAGTGGGACGGTCTGATCCATTGATGTGTGTTCATGTGCAGATGAGTTGACAGTTGTTTGGCAGGAATGTGGCACATTGACCTTGGACATGCCGTCAACCTGTTTGCTAAAAGAATTACAGCTGTTGGTACAATGGGAGAAATTGTACCTTGGGGAACATGAGGTCCTGACTCACACCTGATTTTTGCCAGAATGGGTGAGCATGTTTCACTGAACATAACCCACTGTAACCCACTTTTGGACACATCTTATTCTGTAGATTTAAGAGGAATAGTTTCACTCTTTGAGAAACGTGCTCGTCTGCTTATTTGCCGAGACTTGAATGAGAAGATCAATACCACTCTCTTATCTGTATAGTAAATATGAAGCTATAGCCATCAGCCAATTAGCTTAGCTTAGCATTAGAGACTGGGAACAGGCTGAAACAGCTAGCTCTGTCCGATGGTAACAAAATCTGTCTACTGGCACCTCTAAAACTCAGTAATTGACATGTCACATCCCCTTTGTTGATTTTACTCTTGGCTTTTTGTACGGATCAAACAAGATGCACAGTATATGTTAATTAATTAGCTTTAGAGGGGGATTTTGTTGTCTTCGGATGGAGCAAGTCTAAATGCATGTGCGTGTTTTCAGTCTTTGTGCTAAGATACGCTAACTAGCAGGCGGTATCACTCTTCTCATCTAACTCTTGGCCACTGAGCATAATCCCCAAAATTAACTATTCCTTTAAGAAAGACATTTTGAATTTTTATTTTTAAAGTCTAAAGGTGACGAAGGCAGCACCAGCTTGCATGGCTCAGGAAGTTCTACAAAGCCCATTAATAAGGGTTTTAAAACCACCACACAGTAAGACAGTTTTACAGCAACTCTTTTTGAGCTCATAACCCGGAAAATTTGTGATGTGGCCAAACTACTTGTTACCTCGCCAAACAAAGAGGTCGATACCATGGCAAGTTGTGGAAGTGAAGTGGTGTGATGTTGTAAGAAATCTGGCCAGGAAAGAGGGCTGTTGCAGAGATGTTTCCAGACGGCCATCTCCGAGGGGACCGTTACTCTGTAGCACAAGGAGGCGGAGGAGGCCTGTTTGTTCGCGATAACAAAAAGTAGCCCTGAGTCACACATTTACAAGTTGGTGTAATCCCTGAGACTGATTCTGGACCATTACAAATCACAGCTATGGTTTAAAGCTAAGGGATTTTCATACAGCAGGTGTGACCTTTCTCCTCCGGCAGCTGATTCTGTACCTGAAACATCTTCACCATTGTCCTTGCTTCAGTCTTACTACTTTAATGTGACATCCATGAGAAAGTTAAATGAACTTCATGAGGATGCTTCACATGTTAGAGGATGTGGCATTCTTCCAAGTCACTAAGCTCTTCTTTGAGTAATCCACCTCAATGGGGAGTAATGTATGCTTTGTAATTACTGGGAAAATAGAAGGGATCCAATATAGTCACCCTTGAAGACTTTGGCCAGCATGACAGCGGGCATTTAAAATATAATGACAAAGGCAATTTCTCTCCCTGTAAAAAGGAACAGTTTATATCTCTCCTGAGGCAAGCACCATCTGCACCATTGTTATATTGTTGTGTTTTCACCGTGGCCAGGAGGACCTTTGGCAAACACAACCATGAAGCCGCGTTACAAATCTCATTAACACTCAGCTCCAGCTTTCACTGTTGAATTGCAAAGTGACTGGAGGCTATGATATTAGTGCAGAGCCCAAAAACGAATAAGTTGCGCGACATTTAGAGGTTTCGTATTGCTGTAGCTGCAGTGAGCGAGCACAGTGGTTCTGTGGTCAATGCAGTGAGAATAATAAATTTAGAGGCTGAAATCTCATAATAGTTCTGTAAACCTAATGCTTAATCTTTGATTTCAGAGCCAAGCCCACAGGAAGCAATAAGGTGAGATTTTTAAGAGCTCTTTTCTTGACACATTTTACTTTATGAGGCTATTTTTAAACAAAGAAAAACCTTAGATTTTTCTTCACTTTTTTAAACAAATTAAAAAGAACTTTAAGCTCAGTGGTGGAGCCTTAAGTGAAAGTGACTGACCTGAGGAGAAGTAGCTGCCAGTAATCTGTGACAGAAGCAGTGACGTACAGTCCGGACTGTATTGAGCTCCATTTATACTTTACATAAGCTAATATGAAGACTCAGCATGAGTCTCAGTTAATACGTACAACTTATTTCTGTGAAAGAATGGGCTTTTATTGTTCCTCATTATAAAAGAAAATTGAAGACAAGAATTTGAATTACATGGATTAAATTGTCATTACAATTTGTAACAACGTCATTAAGATTCAAATTTCCGTTAGCTCGTTTAAGAAGCAGATATATCATGCATTATATTTGTCAGTTTTCCATGCAGCTTAAATACATTTTCCAGCTTTTCCAGTGAGCACATTGAGTTGAGAGTACTTCAGTTGGGTTTAATAAAATGCAGTGAAAAATGATGATGATGTTCATTTTTTATCTGTCAAAGCACTTTATGATTAAAACAATGCAGGGTCTCCTGATATACTGCGGCTTTGTGAGAAAAGAAAATTGTCTGTTCACAACAGCATAGCCTCTGACAAAGTGGCTCTGCCGTATCTCAGCTAAAAGTTATCTTTTCCATTGGACTGTTCATTTGGGCATTTGCAGGTTCGACCAATCAGTGAGCGAGGGGAGCTCGGTTGCTGAGGCGACAGGGGGGGAGGTCAACCTGGGATACTCTAATGCAGGCCACACAGGTGAGAGTAACAAAGTTCCTATCTGAGGGTTCAGATAAATATTTCCATCAATATGACAGTTTCTTCAGTTCTGCTCTATCTTCTGATTGGTCACAGTTAGAGGTCAAAACATGTAACAGATTACTTAATACAGCTTCAGTCACCTTAAAGAACCTTTCCAGTGCGTTTACATGTGTTAGTTGTAGCTTCTTTTCTACAAATTATTTATACATGACATTTTTTGCCAACCATTTTTGATTGGCCAGCTGAACAGCCGTGAACCATATAATATGGAGGTTTCAAAATCAAGCAAATTATATTTATATTTTCTTAATTCTGCTTTTCAGACAGAAATAAAAGATGGATTAAAATTCAGGATGCTGTGTTTTCTTGGCGCACATCTCAAACCTCTGATGCCACTTAATCGCCTAATTCCTACTATTTTGCTGAGGTCTGCTTTTAGTCCAAACTGGGCTGTAGTGGGTCAGAGGGGCTGCGAGGTTAGATCAGGCTAAATTGCTGTTTTCACCCTGCAGATGCAGTTTGCAAAGAGATAATCATGGAAACTCATAGCCGGATGGACTTTGTCAGCTTTCGCAAGGTAAGATAGAGAAAGAGACGGGGGGGGCTGGGAGACAGAGAAAGAGCGGGAGACTGGTAAAATGCAGCCATTCATTCTTCAGCCCGGAGTTTCTGCCACCTCCTCCGATGTTGATGAGAACAAGAAGGACCTGCACTGCTTTACTGCACCTCCTCTGGCCTCCCATCAGACAGCTGCTTTTTGGTAATTTTGTGTAAATCCACTTCATGGGTCCACAAAATGCCATCAGCATTATTTTCAACTTATAGGGCACTTCTGAGTGACTCCACCATCCTCATCGTGGTGTGTCCTCTAAATACTGGGCCAATCAACAAGTGCACGTGGACTAAACTGAGACACAAATTGAGAAAAATATCAATTTCCTGTCTGTACCCTGTAAATATTATCATTGCCCTAACATGATCTAACTTGTCAATGTCGATAAGATAATTGGTCCTCCGTGGGGTTTCTAGGCCTGGACTATAATTGACTAATCAATTGTTATATTCATTCTGGGTAACATACTGTATTGATATCTTGTTTAATATCCTGGTGTCTAATAATGCATGGAGGAGAGACAACTGCACTCTTCTGAACTGGTTTATGTGGCCTCCTGTCCCAATTACGTCTGATGTGGAGCAGCTCTGACTTGAGGTCACGAGTTCAGCTCTGATTCACTGTCTTTGAAGTAATGAACCAGTGCGCTGACTTTGGTAGCAGGGTTACCTTATCTAGAGGTACTGAAGGTGGGAGACAGTTTGAGGCCTTTAAGGCAATAGTTGTCTGTCTTCCACTGATCCTCAGACTCCTCCAGGAAATGTTTCAGGACAGGAATGTCAGTTTGTAGCCCTTTCCTGTGATTGTTGTCCATCTACATTGCTGTAGAAAATGACCTGTTGTGTTGTCACTACAATCTTAATTTGATGGTGTGCCACAGGTCCCTGACGTTGTGTCCTCCAGCAGCCTGTCTCTGCACAGTGACAGCCAAGCCCAGCCCTCAGAGGAAATCTCCAAGAATGTCAGGAGAATTACCACCGTTTAAACATGTTTATTATTATGTTATTTGGTATAACAAATGATGGCAGGGTGTTAATGAGAATTAACAGGTGGACCCCTCAGCAGTGTTTGTATGGTATAATGTTTCACATTTTTGTAAAGCTAGAAGCTAATGTTATGTGATCTTGAGCTAAATGTGTACCTTAACCTCTAACATTTAATGCATGCTTAAAAAAACTGCTTTTAGAATATATATATATACCTTCAGATCAGACAAGCCAACTGATTATCTAAACCACTTTATTTGGAAATAAAAATGAAAGTGAGTGCACCAACAATGTTGGTCATTTTCCATTATTGCACAGGATAATTGTGGATGCACAAATACAGTAAACAGAGTAGGTCAGAACCAGGTAGATGATCTGTGAACTGTGATGTGTGTTTACATCTGACATTTTGGATAATTTTACTGTTTGCCTTGGTTTTCTCTTCCATGTGAGTTTGGCTGTTTTTACCCAAAACCCGAATGATCATCTGTGTGCTTGTTTCTCTTGCACCATCAGACCTCTCTGAGATCTCAGCAATTATCTTGTGAATTTAATGTCAGAATTATAAAGCGAAACAATGTACAATAACAATTTTTCAATAAAGATACCTGATTTTTCCTGTTTCCTGTAGCTGTACTGTTTTCTCACAGTCCCTCACAGACTGAACTGGGAGAAAATCATGATCACTTGATAAAAAAAAAACAGTTTCTCCTCCGACAATATCTCATCATACAGTACATCATCAGCCTGTTCCATCATTTAGGTCTAATCCCGTTGTCAGGGAGGCCATAATCCAATATATGTCTCTTTTTCTATTTCGTATGTGGTATAATCTCAAACTCAATCAATATCCCAGTCATGCAAAGGAAATGGTTATAAAACACAATATCAACAGAAATGTCTGAAGCTTAAATTAACACTATGTGACTGGTGGTGCATTGAGATTGAGGGCTTTCTGCAGCAATGCATGGGAATAACAGATTTATCTCTGCATGAAGTGGGTGACATAACATTTGCATTTTATAATAGTAAAGAATGGAGGGGAGTAGAGTGGTGGAGATGGAGTATATGAATCCTTCAGACACTCTGTAGTTTCACAAGCATTGCTCTTATTAAAGGAGTTGGCATGCATTAAAAACATGACATGTCTATTGCTGGTGTCTGGGGAAAAAAAATGTCCTGAAGAAAACACACTGCTGTAGTTAAGTTTCCTACTGATGGCCATGCAGTGTTTTCTCACATTTCAGAAACCATTTTGACAGTGAATGAGGTAGCCTCAGTTTCATTAAATGATTCAGCACATGGGGTCATTATCATTGTTTGATAACGTTGCAATATCTAGCAAAAAAAACGGTACTTTTTCTGTATTGTAGCCGTGACTCTTTGTGTATCATCATTTGTCACCTCACACAACTGCATAGGCCTCGGAAGAATTGGCAAAGCATGCAATTTGCAGCGTATGTTTCGATGAATGGGAAATATTCCTTCATTTCCCTGAAGGCCAATGCACATTCTTATGGGACCTTTTAGCTTGAGATTTGATTTATCTCTGCTGGCAACCATGGTTGGCTGAATATGACTTCAAGCCCATAAGAGAATGGTGTGGTGGCTAAATCTCTGCAAATGTAAAAGCTACTGAAAACAAATGCAGTCATTTGGAGTCGACTGACTTGCAAGGTTGTATATTTTCATATAATAAAGAATCAAGTATGAAGGGGAAATTCTCTTACAGATGTCAGAACCAAAGTGGTGCTAGAAGAAAAGTCAAGGGGTCACCAAAGTCGGTAGGAAGGCAATCCATCCAATATTTGTTGAGATATTTCAGTCTGGACCAAAGTGGTACACCGATAGACGCCATTGAGCAAAGGAGGCTGAAACCTGCTAACATACACTTTTGCACCCCACAAAGCTGACACACACTGGTGCCACTGTTCACAGGGATTTAACGCTGAATACTTATCACACCACCCTTCAAATGTGAAACTCTGTTGTGTTCTGACAATGATCAAAAGAAAGGAGTAATATATTTATAGGGACTGAACAGAGGGCATATAGAATATATACAAAACGTTGACATTTCACAGAGATCTCCCCTTGGATTGTCCATTATGTCGAGACAGCATGCATGCTTGCATTATTGATAAAAGCATGCTGACATAGTTTCCTGCTATTCTCTATCACCAGATGGCTGACACAGATCTTCACTTTGGAAATCACATTGCGCCAGTGAATGTGAGGAAAGTGTTTGTCCTCTCGCTCTCCCGCTACGTTTTCATTGTCGCCGCCTTCTGTTTTCTCACACCAAACGCCTGGCATTGAAGCAGCGGGCTATTAAATAAATTAGGTTTTCTCCAGTGGGCCTGACAAAGACAGGCGCAAGATGAGATGCCTATTACATGACCTGCTTTGGTGTTCTGTTTTCCAGCTTGACCATAACCTCCGTTGGGGCTTACTTAAGCCACTCTATGGGTGTCAGTTTTGCCACTCATATGTTTGGAGGCATCTATAGCTCAGAGATGCAGCTGGCCAGTGTCTGGCTTTCCAACAGTGAGACGATAGCAAGGTCCCTCACTTTCACCCCTCATAACTGTAGCCATCTTCTGGGGTTCCTGTCACTCAGTTGCTGTCTACTCTGCACCTCCTGTCTGTCACAAGCTGATCTCCTCCTTGCGTCATTGCGCGACACTACAGTTACACTGCACATGCTCAGTCTCCAGCACCACTCTGGCTCCCAGGCTCTTATGTCAATGCACAAACGTCTTCAGTCTGCAAGGGACCAGCTGTCAGTACAGCAGCTATCTCCTTCCTCCCTTCCTGCATGCATCACAGAAAATTACTGAGTGGAACACAACCATCGGGGCTGACGAGAGAGGAGTCTGCTGCTGGGGTTCTGCTCCCCAGCTACCTCAACAGTTTTTTGTTGGCAATTAGCAAAAAGCCACTGCGCTGGTTTTTTGGTGTTTGGATAAATAAATGGAAACTTTGGCTAATGGCCCTCTGGAGTACATCATGATGTCTCCAGTGGCTTGTTATACTCTGCATTCTACTTCCTGTTTGTCAGGGTCCATTAGCAGTCCAGTCACTGAACTGCTATAGGAAGAGCAGGGGCATTAAAACCACACATTTACAAATATCTAAGTGCTAGAGTAGTAGGGCCTCTTCAATATTCTATATTTTTGTTATTGTCAACAAATGCCATTAAAAGAGCAAAACCAACAGTGAGTTTCGAACTTCCTTACCTTTTCTCTTGCTCATAGTTATAGACGTAAATCTTTAAAAATGCCTCTCAAATATGTTGTTTCATTCATAAAAAAGGATAATTTAATTTCCTAAAACAGCTGGGCACTGTAGGTTTTAGCAAACGTTACTCAAAGAGGATTAAATTGTGCATTTGTTGGGAACTATTTTTAACTGCGGATTAACAGACATTTGGCGAGTATTTACAGCAGCAGGACGGTGTATGGCTGTATTAACTGGAAATAAGCTACGGTGCCCATGTTCATCATAATGAAGGAAGATAAAAAATAATAATAAAAATAATTTAGAATGTGTGATGGTTTACTTTGCCAGTTTGTAGACTCCTCACCTCAATTGAGCCAACTCAAAGGTGGTGATGCAATCATCCCTTATCACTGACTTTTTAATACGCGGGGCCACAAGGACTTTGCTGTTCCTCTCCCAGCATGAATATGATAATGGCGCATAAACCCCGGGAACACTTCATCATCAGCTTTATAAATATGTATCCAACCACAACAGACCCCAGTGACATGTGAAAGCTTTGCTGCTTCGGGATGCCACTGCGTTGATTGACTTGATTTAAATGGGCCCTCTTGGTTCTGATCAGGGTAAATTAAGTGGTTCGTGCTTTGTTTAGGCTCTCGAGGGCCAGCACTGAAAGAACACCGCTGATGAATAACCTATCAGGTCCTCTCATTATTGAAAGCCAATGCTTTCAAGAGCACTGTGGCACGGGGCCCCTACTAAATTAATGGCCTTCCAAAGTAACTCTGTGCCACTGTATGATTTGTCTAGGGCCATTACCAGCAATTGAGGCTACAATCCTTGACACAACCTTGTTAGCATTGGGTACTTTTTATTAGCTGTTTAATGCAACTCAGCAAGTGATTCCGCAGACTAATCACCACAGCGCACAGTTAAGAGCTATTCAGTGGTCAGTATTTCAAAGAGAGAAAAACAGATAATAATAGAGTTACTGTCTTTTGCGTGGGGTCCCTGTGGCTCATTAACTGGCCGTGGTCAGCAGTGCAGTGGGTGTCAGCAGCGGCCGCAGTCCGCAGCCTGGCTAAGCAGAGCAATACCTCTGAGGTATCCACAGAGGCGTTTCCCATCCCATGCAGCCCCTCGTCCTCGGCTCTGTGAGTGTGACTCACTGTGTTATGTCAGATCTCATTCAGTCATTCATATTTGCCACACATTTTTGTTTTTGTTTTTGATTTACTGACCTACAACTGACCATCAATATGGAGTTCTAAAATTCCAGTTCAATGCCGTATCCTCAGTGAGTATTAGTTTTCTTTGTGTGATGAAATATTGCTTATTAGGCAAAATGCTGGCATTACACCTTTACATTAGATTCTTTTGAGCTTCTAAACTGAGCCACATAACATTATCCAACTTTGTGTATCTATAAGTAGAATTTATTTTTTAAATTGTATTTATTGTCTCACTCAAACACTATAGGGGGCAGTGGAGAGTTATTTTAGGTAAAAAAAACAGTCTTTCCAAAATCTTGCAAGACTTGATACAGTAATAGAAGGCTTAAAAGGCCACTGACCAAAGTAAGTGCTGCCATGTTCTCCTAAAATGTTTTTAAGTGACTTGAATTTGAAAAAGGAAGGTCTTGACTCCCTTTTCACATTCAGCACATTCATTAAAATGTGAAACAACTTATTAGAATTCATTTTTAATAATTAACATTTGGTGGAACCTGAGCAGGTTGAACTGGCGTGCCTTTGATAGTTTGATAGCATTGGCAGAGGTTTGTACTCTACTTCATGCCAATAGTTACTGTGTTAAGGATTTACTTACTCTGCTGGTGATTGTCACAATATGAAAATATTTGCCCTCAGTTATTGAATATGTAAAATTGTAAAATAAAACCAGAGAGCTACTGTGACCTATTGTTGATGAGTCCATTATTTTCTATATCAGCACACCTTAGAGGGCATTATTGCTCTTTTACTATGGCTTTTTTAAACCTTTATTTATAGTCATTTTAACCCTTGGTTAAGTCAATTACACCAGTAACAGTTAGCTTATGTCTTTTGTTTTGATTCTACAGAAACCTCTACAGGACCTTATGCTTGTGTGTATTAGAACAATGCTTAAACAGTTGAGGTGTGCTAAATAAATTATGATTCTACTCATTTTCACCCTAACTCTACTGAAGGAGAACTGATACCAGACCTGATCAAGCCCATACTCCTACTGGACACAGAGTCGTCGAGTGTCTCCCAAAGGGCGACAGGCGCTGCTGAAACTCCTCTGGCCCTTTTTTTCATGTGTCCCGACCTGCCCATCTGTCATGGCCGGGCTCAGGTGGCAACAACGTTGGAAGTGAGGGGTAGCAGTTCAGCACGTCAGCGCTTCTGCAGACCACATCCCCTGATAGTGCTGTCCTGATAAATGATATCCAGCTGTCATTGAACAGACACCCAAAAAGACTTATACACCAACTCTCTTATAATAGAAAGCACTAAAATCAAGTACCGACTCGTTGCTCAATCTGACACCCTGTACGGTAGAATGGTAAAGCAATTCCCACAGAAACACAATGGCTTCTTCTCTGCCATGTACTGGGCATCCCTGTTACAATCAGCTGACTAATGCACTAAACCTAAACTGTCGTGGATACTCTGTTTCATGGCTTTTTCAAGGGTGCCCCATTGTGTCAATCACTTGCTCAGTTGCTCCCGGTGAAGGCCAGCACCTTGCATGGCAGACATGTCACCATCGGTGTGTGAATGTGTGTGCAAATGAGACCAATCTGTAAAAGCGATACATAAGTAAAGCCCATATACTAACATGTCTTTCTCTCTCTCTCTCCCCAGCTTTGTCGCTCAACTTTCTTTTTTATCTTCCTGTTACAGGTAGTCTCAACCTTTCGGGCTGGATCTCAGGGAGGGTGGAAGGGAGATGAAGGGTATTTTACTACTGCGTATGAGAGAATTCACCTCAGGCTTGAGGAGGAAAGCCTCCCACACTTCATCTGCCTTACATCTCAAAGTAATATGAGGGCAAAAATGATTGTGTCTTTCACTCACACAGGAAGTGAAGGACATTTTTTCCTGCAAAAATGCTGAGGAGAGCAACATAATGATCGATGTCACTGATCAGCAGCCATCAGATATACTGTGGCCAAGAACTAGTGACACAGATGCACACATGGACAGATTTCAGTAATGACAGCAAGAACATGGCACCTTGCAAGAAAGGTGTGTGTGTTGTGGTGTTTATGACAAAGAGGTTCACTTGTCAGTTTGTGCTTCTATTTTTCCATAAATTTAGGAATAAAAGAACATGTTTATACAAAAAATAAGGAGTAAGAGTTGGACTCCAATCCATCACTGTGTAACTTCCTGTAAGTGTTGTGAGGAGTACAGGAATACAGGGTTAAGACATAAATTACCTCTTGTGTAACTGTCACTGTACCACTGTGCTCATGGACTATTTCCCTCTGTGTTTGGTATTTCCCGGCTCCTCCTGTGCGCTGTGTCTCTCTCTCTCTGTGTCTGTCTGTGTCCACTGGGAAGGCGGGGCCATTACCAGCAATCAGTCAAGCACAACTGTCTTCCATCATCTCATCTACCTGCAGTACTTCTACCCGGGTTTCTCCTCCACTCAGGTCATTGTGCCAGTGTATGTGGTAGCAAGCGCTTGTATCTCATAAATCGTCTTGTCTAAACTTAATCTGTTTCTGATCCTCTACAAGCCTTAGTCTGATCCTGTTCCCCTGTGCATGCCATCTACCTGGACTTCAAGTCACCTACCTGTTGTCACTCTTGCCTGTCCTCCTCTACAGCCAGCCTCGCCATCCACGCCTCTGCTCGTCTGAGATTCTCGCCCTCAACCAGTCTCACCGTCCACCTCACCTGCTCTTCGGTTGCCAATCCTCGATCTCGTCTCTTCCACCAGTCCTATTTCTCACTTTCCCAAATTCAATGTTTATTAAACCTGCGTTTCCTCCTCTTCATTCTGTGTTGCTCTCTTGACTGGAGTAAGTGACTCCATGTGAGCTCAAGTGAAGACTGAGGGATGCAGATTAACATCCACATTTACAGTATGAGGATGGAGTGTTTTGCACAAATCTGTTGCATGTTTGGCTCCTGAGCTGCTGTGTCAGGTGTAGTTGGTCCTCTAAGAGGATTTTGAGTTCATCACAACATGCTTGTGTAGCTTAGTCCAGCATTTTTTATCCGCACAGCTGTCATTTTTGGATGATCCCCTAATATGCCCTCTGCCTGGACACTACGTCCTAAAATTCAATCTTTAGGCAACCCACAGATACGTTTAAACCATTTCAAAACATCAACAGACGTATAGTGCTCGAGTTCCCATAGTGCTTTGCATGAAGGCCTGCAATTTTTCTACTGTGTGAAGACTGGAACCTACAATAAGCCATAAAACTGAATTTGACATTCAAGATGTGTTAGAGATATAATGTAATTTGAAAGGCTATTTAACAGAATTTCATTATAATAATTTCGTCCATTTTATTTTCACCTCTGGCATTTTCATATTGCAGACAAATCTTGTTTTTATAAGACATGTGAAAAACCACCCACACTCGGAGACATCTGCCATCGGTAATTATCTAATAATAGCTTACTGACCAAAGGCACCACAGTACACGATGAGTAAACTCAGATTTCTTCTTTCTATAGAAATAAAGGAGCCAATTTCCTCTTCTTCCTGTTCCTTCCATTAATGTGGTATTCTTGTTTTCTCTAAAATTATCAAATCATGCATTGACTACCATGTCCTCTGGGCTATTAGGAGGCAATTGAGCAGCTTCCACCTATTTAACTAAATCACACCAATCAATGGCAGCAACATGACAAATTTATTCACTGCGTGACTGATGGCAGTGTGGAATATGGCATGGCAGCCTTATTGGTTTAAAGTCAACTAATTTTTCACTGTTCAACAGCTTTTGACATATGCCTTGCACTTGTTTGACAAACGTTGTGAACTCTGAACAGCATTTGCTGTTATGTGGAAGCTCTCATCTTTCATAAATAAATTGTTCTCATAGGCTATTGCATTTAAGATTCATTCACTCAACCAAATTCGGCAAATACTATTTCATATGCTGTTTAAATGTGGGGCACCGGTTTTATTAATTTTCCTCTTTACATGCAGAGCATACTTTATTTCCTTAACCATAAAGACACATTCATATATTTGCATCAGGTGAAACTCTGTTTCTTGTTAAGAGTGTTTACAATGATGCTACATACATGCTGCAACTAATGATTATTTTCATTATTGATTAATCTGCAGATTATTTTAATCAATCACATTAAACATTTTGTCTATAAAACATCAGAAATGTCCGAGGTGATGTCATCAGATGTCTTGTTTTCTCTGACTAACAGTCCAATACCAAATGATATTCAATTTACTAAATTGTAAGTTCAAGAAAAGCAACAATTTCTCACACTTAATAACTTAGAACCATCAAATTTCCATCAAAACAATGAATCAAAAGTTGTCGTTTCATTTTCGTTCAATTGATTAATTGCCTCATCTTTGCAGCTGCCTCTGCATGAGTGTGTAGATTTTGCAAAGCATCCATTGTAACTGTAGGACTGAGCCATGATTATTGTATGACCATGCTTAGCCAGGAAAGACCAACAGCATAACACAGATTACTGACATTACTGAGATATTGAGCTGTAACATAGGCTCATGCTGAAATGATGATTGTCAATGCTGGTAAGGAAGAGGAGCTTTGCTATGCACCGAAAGGCAATTTCTGTATGAAATGTGTGGAATGTATGCACTATAAAGTGCCCTCAAATATTCCCATTATGTAACAAAAGTAGTGTCTATGCCATGTGTGACACTCTCAAAATACAATGCACCACATTTTATAGATTTATAGAAACTTAACAATCGTGCGACTCTACGCCTGTCAGCAACAAAGGAAAAATGACAATGATTTATAAATGTCCGAAATCTCAACACTGCTCACTAGAGTAAACTACTGACTACTACTATTATATAGGAATGAGTGAGTGAATGGGGGCGGCTGTGGCTGAGGGGGTAGTGCGGTCGTCCATTAACCCCAGGGTTGGTGGTTCGATCCCAGCTCCTGCTGTCCGCATGTCGAAGTGTCCCTGGGCAAGACACTGAACCCCG
>JAVQJF010022643.1:0-18110 GCA_036023855.1 Gadopsis marmoratus | reverse complement strand
AGCCTGGTTCTGGTTCTGGTTCTGGTCGAGGTTTCTGCCCGTTAAAGGCAGTGTTTCCTTGCCACTGTCTCCTGGTGCTGCTCATGGTGGAAATGTTGGGTCTATACATATAGAGTTGGCTTGGACTTGCTCTATATTAACAAGTGCTATGGGATAGCTTTGTTATGATATAGCGCTATATAAATAAAATTGAATTGAATTGAATAGTAGTAGTCATAGTACTTTGAGTCCTATTGTTACTGATACTCCCCCAGTGTGTGTCACACAGTATATAAATCAACACACACATTTGAAATAGTTTGTTTCTACCTGTTGTGATTGGAAGGTGAGCCACTGGTGACGAGTAAGTACATTTATGCAGTAATAATATCATGGTACTTGTACCTTTAGTGCATGTAATTTATGCTACTTTATACTAGTAATCCATTACATTTCTTTTGTACTACATTAAACAGCTGTAGTGTTTTATTTGACATACAAAACATATGATCAACACAGTAAATATGATCACAGCCGTTTCCAGCTCAATCAAATCCTGTTGCTGATTGGACCAATCAGGTGAGAGCTGCTGGGATTTACAGGAAGTCGTCATGTATTTGAAAGAATGACGAAGTTATAAAATTGTTTTTTTTTTTTAAATCTTATTACACACAATAACTCATGTAGACAAATGATCATCTTGTGCATAAGATAAAAAATAATCATCTTTCAGAAAGGTCAGTAACGCTGAAGACAACCAGACACTGTTTGTTACGTAAAACTGTCTGTGTGTCTGTCTGTGTGTCTCCAACGCATCAGTGAACATGTGTGTAACTGGCCCGGGGTCAGCTGTGTGTGCTGGGCCGGAGGTCAGCAGCAGTTTTGGGGAAACACGTCACGCCAGCTACAGAATGACTGACGGTGCCATGAAACAAAAATCACTAAAGTGGGTTAACGTGTGCTTCATTAGCATATCGCTTTAAATATGTTGCTGCTGTTTCTGTACCGATCGAACGACATGTTGGTAGGTGGAATTTTAAACTAACTAGGCTAGCCGTTTCCCCCGGTTCTCAGTCTTTATGCTAAGCTAAGCTAAGCACGACATCCATCCTAATGTTTTAGTTTCAGCGACACTCTGCAGCAAGAGACTGAAGGCGGCAACAAACGTTTCACAAACTATTTCTTTAAGGATTCTAATCTAAACCCAAACATCACATCTGACCTGTTCGATGCACAAAGATCAACAACTTTTCTTACAGAAGCACCAGAAGCGAAAAAGGACGACGGCGACTTGGACAGGAAAGGAAGGAAGACAAGGAAAGGAAGCAGATAAGAAAAAGACAGGAAAGGGAAGAAAAAAAAGACATTAAGGAGTTTAAAATAAAAAAGTAACAAAGAACGAAAGAGAGAAAAAAGAAAAACAGATGAAGAGCAGGAGAGAAGTGCAGAATACTGTGAGAGAAAACGCTGATGTCTGAGTGGTCGACTAGCTGTTACATCATCGGTAAGCAGCCAATTAGGAGGCAGGGGGCTCTGCCTCATGTCACTTCATTTCTGGAAACCTATTACATCATCGCCTACACTCAGCTGTCAATCAGTGCTGTGAGCTCATCGCCACGGTTACGGCAGGGCATGTGACCAATCAGCTGCAGCAGACGGGAAAAAGGATGAAAAAAAGCCTCTGACCTCCATTTCTTTCTTCTCCATCCTTCCCTTTTCCAGTTGTGTTTGAATGATGCCATGTGAGTTTTAAAGCGGTCTGGTCCTTTTGTGTGCGGCAGCTGCTGATGAATATTCATGAGGAGGGCGTCTGCAAGCTGATTGGCTGCTGGACCCTGTCAATCACAGAGTTTACATAATAGCTCCCACCCCTCTCCAGTTTATAAATATTCATATTAACGGTCAGAACAGGTGTGAAGAAAAGCACTTTTAATGAGTGCGTTTGGTGTAAAAGGGAACGAACGCAAGGAGGAAGGAAAGGAGGTAAGGAAAGAAGGAAGGAAGGAAAGAAAGTCAGTAAGGAGGAAAGAAAGGAGGTAGGAAATGAGGCAAGATAGAAAGCAGCACCAGTGAAAACTAAAGTTTTGAACGTCGAGACAAAAAGCAGCCGTCACACGATCAGTTGTATTATGGTCTTTATTGATCCTCCGAGTGGACGACGACGATCTCACATACAAACAGAAACGAAGCCACTGCTGCAGTTCCCATCATCATCATCATCATCATCATCATCATCACATGGAAACCGTGTGGTCAGCAGCTCACCTGTAGCTCTGACTTTATGACCCAGAACACCAACATTTCAGCACATGAAGAAGAAACCGCTGATGTCACTGACAGGTTCCACCCGTTAACAACCTCCGCCCCAAAACACCTGATGAACAAGAAAACCAAGACGCGTGGAATCATCTCACCTTTTGGTACATTTGACATCAAACCCCTGCTGTCGCAGAGCAGACGCTGTTAATGTCATTCAAAGATTTATCCAGCCGGAAAACAGAAGCAGCCGTCCTTTAGAAGGTTAATAAATCAAACGTTGCTGCCGTTTCTGGCAGAAATTAACTTCCGTATGGAGCCGTCTGACTTTAAACGGACTAAAATGTAATCAGGATCAACGCGAGCACTCGGGTCGTTCCTGTGCAGGAGGAGGACGCAGCGTTCCAACAGATGATAGTTACGACTTCACTTTCAGTAGGTTTCTCCTCACCAACATGAGGAAACCAGCAGTCGTCATTTCACTCCTGCTTTTACCAATAATAAAAAACAGTATGAAAATCAAAAAGACGTTTCATGAAGGAATAAAATACAAAACAAATCAAAGCTAAAGCCACACAGCTGCTTCTCTCTGAATTAGATCCACTGCTAACGTTCGAGGTCCTGCCGCCTGTTCTGCAGCACTAGTAGGATTATTAGAATGTGTTTACGGCTCTATTGTATCTGTTCAAGCTTCTATATACACATTTAGATTTCTATATACAGCAACAACAGACGCCTCCAGCAGCTTCTCTCAGACGGACCTTTGTGCAACTTGTGTCGTTAATTTCACTTTCTGCGCATCAGGAGGAAGAAAACGAAAAGCTGCTGTCAGAACGTTCAGACGAGCAGATGAACGGAGTTTGATTAACAGAAGGGGGCGCTCCGCTGATTCCACACAGTCTCCGGTGGTGCCGCCTTTTATTTACAATGAAACAGGAAATGCATTTAATTCCTGCTGCGTCTCTTAACGTGGCTGTCACACTGGTTATGTGACAGGATGCCACAGAGTGCGATTGGATGGCCTGTTGCCATGGTAGCACTCACCATCTGCATCAAGGAGGACAAAGAAATGGCGGTGCACAGGACGGCTGGAGCATTCCAATATTTCATTTTTCGCAACGTGAAAATCCAATTGAATACAAGTAACGCAGGTGTTAGCTGCCACGTTAGCCACCACAGTGCTTGACTGCACCGTGATTGGTTGAACTGTACGCATACACGAGGACAGACTGACGCTCAACTTTGTTCAGTGTGCCTCTACCTGCAGGGCAGCTAACGTTAGCTAACATCTGTCCAGATGCTCAGCCTAGTTGAGCGCTGGGATCAGCTGGCTGCTCGCCGCTCTTATTATATAACCGTTCAATCACGTTTCCATCACGTTGCATTTTACAGGAAATGCTTGATATCACGAATGGACCAGCGCTGATCTGCAGATCTTAGTTTTGTTATTGGCGACTGTTAATTGGTCGAGTTATCAAAATCCAAAGAAAATTAACTGGCAACAATTTTGATGAATGATTTAACGGCGTAATCTGGCATTCAAAGAGACGCCGCGCCCTCAACTGAGAAAGAGCGCTGGACAATTGTCACCGACAGCAGCACAGACGCAGCTACGACGAACACAGAGCTCATGTGTACGAACTGTCTGTCAGGGAAAAACATCCACATCTAACAAACTCCAACCAGATGTTCCACGACGGTAACATCTGGTTGGAGTTTGTTAGATGTGGATGTTTTCAGGAAGCACCGGGTCTGTGATGAACGGAGGAACAATAGACTGAGCTGCATCCACACTGCACACCGATCCTCCAACTAAGCAACTCTGCTTTGTTTTTGTCTGGTTAAACTTGTAACAACTTGTAATGTTTCCTATTAGCGAAGAAGAATACAGTGTGACGTTAACTGAAAGTGTCCGTACGTTCCAGAGAAACCGTTATACTGCCAGTTAACTGCTGTTCAGGATTCAGTCTCGACTCCCGTCAAACAGAAAACTTCACCGTGAGAAGAAAAAAAAACTAAAGAACCTAAAAACAGGAACAACTCTGATCCAACGTTTGACTCTGCGTCACGTTAAATGTTTCAAAGTGGCTCTAAAGGCTTCGAACTCGTGAGTCCGACAGGCAGACGTTTACGCTTCCAGCTGCAGCTTTGTTGCTCAAAGACACGTTGGTGGGATCAAACCTGCGACTGTAGAGTTACAGGACAGTCTGACACGTTGCCACCACGGCCGACACGTCTGACTGCTACA
Source organism: Gadopsis marmoratus (assembly GCA_036023855.1). NCBI lineage: Eukaryota > Metazoa > Chordata > Actinopteri > Centrarchiformes > Percichthyidae > Gadopsis > Gadopsis marmoratus. Next base: position 13,627 of record JAVQJF010022643.1, on the reverse strand, counting down.
GGGTTGGATACAAAGGGGAAAAAGGGGGGCAAGTCATATTCCACCAATGATGCCGTGGGTCACCAGCAGTCCGTCTTCGCCTCCACCCGTCCGTCCACCCGTCCGTCCGTCCGTCCCTGGATATCGTTAGTGGCTGCAGCTCCTCTCGGACCCTCCCACTCGGCTCCTACAATCACATGACAAACCTGCATTCATGTCCACTGAGACGTAAAACTTTCATTTAAAGACGGAATAAAAAGGCGACGGGCCTGCAGGCTCAGGTAGCAGCTCCACATCATACAACGCAGGAAGCACTTTAACAAAATAAGAGTCACGCCAACATTTGTTCCTCTGGATGTTTGTGCTTCACTGAGCAGAACCATGCATTTAGTCTCTTTTCACATCCACCTGCTGACAGAGGAAACTCACCTTTGATCTCAGATTAACGCCTCAGGATTTATGGCGTCACAACTACTTTGAAGCCAATCAGGGTCCAGTATTGAAATCAACTGTGATGTGGTCATGTGACCAGATGTTTGCTCACCTGTAGTTTTCGGATCAGAGTGGGGCTGAGACTGGGTGGCGGGGAGGAGGTGAGGGGCGGGGTCACTCTGAGGCGAAGTGCACCTCCGGAGGGGGGGGTTTGACGGTGACGGGCTGGGAGGTGCGGCGGGGGGGCGACGGTTTGGGCTGAGCCTGCTGCTGCATCGTGTCGTAGTAGGTCACACCTCCGTAGGTCACCTGGGCCTGACCCTGACACACACACACGCCTAAAATTAAACCAACGTTCGTGACCAAACACTCAGCGAGTTCTGAGAAACACGTGTAATAAATGAACCACAATAATTTCACTGTCAGATGGAAAACATCATTATTTACATGAAAACCACATGGTGATATTTGTAGATATGGAAAACTCTTGTTAATGAAGTAAAACGTCAGCCTGCAGACAGTCTGGAGGAGTTTGATCTGTGTCAGTTGGTGAGTGTGTACCTGTGGACTCGGGTACATGGCAGGGTAGGGGAAGGTCATGACCCCTGGTGGAGGGTAGAAAGGCGGTGGCAGCAGCTGCTGTGGTTGCCCTGGTGACAGAGAAACAGGTGGGCCTCCATAGAGGGCGGGGTTAGCAATCGGGCCGCCCGATTGGTGGGGATGGAGACCTGAGGACGAGGCAGAGAGGTGAGCACCTCATACACAAAATATAAAACTCATCCTTAAAAACTAGATTGAACCAGAGCCCACTGACCCGGGTGGGGGATGTGCATCTCTGGCTGGACCAGCATGCCTTGCGGCGGGATGGGGGCGGGGCCATCCCCGTGGGCATAGATTGGTCCCTGGTACGACACTGAGAGACAGAGGGAGGTTAGTGGACTGCACTTACAATGTTTGACGTGCTTCCACAACAGCTTCCACTTGTCTGAGAGCTGCAGGTGCCGCTTTCTTTTCAGGCCAACTAGCTTTCAAAGTGTGTCTATAAATCAGGATCAATAAAGTTCAAATTAACTCCTACTGGGGATTCTACATGATGATTTTGTTATTATTTCTTGCATCACTGATCAGGGTTAACAGTTAAAGTTGAACTGAAGAAGAGTCAGTGAATAAATAACAAGCGTCTGCATCTCGTCACGCTGAGTAAGCACTCTGTTCATCGCAGCGGTCCAACTTCGATTAATTCCTGCAGAGCTTGTTGGCTTGTGAGAAACATGCAGCCCGCCACAAAAACGGTTAACATTTTTACCAAGACAGCCTCTTTTAATAAGCTTTTCATGAAAGATGGGAGGGATCAAGACTCCTCTGGAGCGTTTCGGAATATCAGCAGACGGGAAAATTCTTTGACTCAAGAAAAGTTTAAAAACTGCACCAAACCAGAGCTGTAACCCAAAGAAACAAATATTTTCTCTACCACTAAATGTGCAAACTTAATACATTTGTGACAGTACTCTTGGCCTACACTGCCCTCTGCTGGTGAGCAGGAGGAAGCACTACACAGACTGGTTTTGATGCTTTTCTTCAACATGTTAAACCTCCAGTTGATTCTACTAAAGTGAGATTTTGGAGCTGATCTGATGTAAATCACAGCGGATATATTCAGCTACATCAGATTATCAGACTAAAATCTATCAGGTCAGACTAATATTTCATAAAAGAATTTATCTTAAGAGCTTCATTTTCTTCTTTTATAGAAGCAGGACGTCTCATACAGTGATGTGGAGCATCCCTGCTGAGTTTGATATAACGCATCATCTTACTGGGTTCATAGTAGTGTCCCTCCATCACGCCCAGATGCATGGGCGGTGCCGGCTCCGGTACAGCCCTCTGTCTTTGGGAGGAGTAGCGTTTGGCCCGGTTGGTGCCGACATTGATCTCCTCCATGGCGGGGAACGGAGGCGGGCCGCCGGGGATGTGGATGGGGTTGGGGAGGCCTGTGGACAGAAACGGCCGTCAGTTTGTGCGTTTGTACATTCACTCTGCAGACACCAAGTCGGTTTCATGATGCGGGCCAGAACCAGGAAATAAACCTGTTTCTTACGTCTAATATTTTTTTATTTAAGTAGCTGAAAAATGGCGTGACAGAAGAAGTTTGGCGTTAGGTCTGGAGGAATTTGGGATTATTTAAGAGGGAGTTGAGTTAACGAGTCGAGTTCTGTTCAAACAATCAACCCGAAGAAAACAAATACTTCCGAACGGAAACTTTCTGTTCGTGATGTTGCGATCAGAAGCATCTCCACTCACCTCTCATCTCGGACCGGATGTAGGATGTTGGACTCTGGCTCCAGCTCTGTCCTGCCAGACTGAGTCGAGCCACGTCCTGGTCCAGCTCCGCCAGCCCTCCTCCCCCCACCTGACTTGGCCCGTCGCCTGCTGCCGCCCAGCTCTTCCCTCCCACGCTGCTGGGGGAGGAGGCACTCCCTGCGGCTGCAGACTCCTCCACGGACGGCTGTTTGCTGCCCAGGTCCGCGGGCCGGGAGCGAGTCCTGCGAGCCAGCGAGTAAGATTTACGCTCCACCAGCCGCTCAGCGGGAGGAGAGGCTTCCCGATTGGTCGCTGCAGTTGATGACTGTAGAGAGGAGTCAGAGGTGGAGGAGGAAGCAGCCAATCCTGATGCAGATCTGTCAGAACTCTCTCGTCGTTCCTGCTGCTGTCGTCTCGGTGACGCTGATTTGTAACCGCCCAGCTGTGATGCCGTCGTTACAACACTTAGGTCCTGTTCCCCAACACCACCTTGGCTGACTGTGATGTCCTCAATGACCACAGAGGGACCCCCCCTCCCCCCAGCACCCCGCCCTCCCCTGCTGACCACACCCCTATCTCCTGCAGGGTCAGACAGAGCTTTGGGGCCCTGTCGTTCTCTGTGATGCATCTGGGGTGCATTTGATTCATTATTCCTGTAGTGGGGCTGAGGTGGGAGGTGCATCTGATTCTGGTGGGACGGTCTGCTGCGGGAGGGAGGCGGTCTGGAGGAATTGCTGCTACGCTGCGTGGAGGAGAGGGGGAGTGAGGATGGGGATGTCGAGGAGGGGTGAACGGATGAAGGTGGAGGAGCGCCTCCTCGGTTCAGACCTCCTCCACTGTGCCAGGATCGGACCGGTCGCTCTCCTCCTCCATCTCTCCACCGTTTGTCTCTGCTGGGAGACGAACTCTGTCTGCAGGGAGACACAGATCAGATTAAAGTCAAGCAGCTGTCCTCAGCTGTGATGTAGCGTGTTGCTACATCACAGCTGCACAGATTGTGGAAGAACTAAAGTTGGCTGAATAAAGGCTGTAATGAATCCGCTGAATGTGAATGAAAAGCAGCTGTTCAGTAAACACCCAGATTAAACCCCCTCCGTCCGTTCTGTTCTCATCACCGAGTCACGGCGGCGCTCACCTGGGCCTGCGCTGCCGGTACGATCGGTCACCGGAGCCGCCGCCGTTTCTGATGTCATAACCGTAGATGGCGATGAGCTCCTCGCGACTCTTGGGCGCCTGCTCCTCTTCCCTGAATCTGTCGTGCTCCCAGCGACCTTCGTCCTTCCACAACTTCCTGTTTCGGCCTTTAGGTCTGAGAGGACAGGGAGACATGATGCACTGAAAAAAAATGGAAGAAGCTGCTACAGCAATGATTTGTTCAAAAAGGCCGTGAGTGCTTTGAAAGAGGAAATGGAACAAATGGTCAAATCAGAAACAGATACCAAAGAGTCACTAAAAATGAAAGTGGAATCCTTGATCATTAAGGGCATAGTCAGAGTGGTGGATCAAAATCCACTTCTGAAATCTTTCCTTGACGTCCCTGAGTAGTCAGAGCTCATCACATCAGCCACATCTGTACCTCTCCTCCTCCTGAGTGTGTCCCCTGACGTCGTGCTCGAAGAACAGACCCTTCCTCGGGATGTAGGCCGGGTTCTTTCGGTCCTCGTCATCGTCGAGCTTCTGACCAGGTTTTCCTCCCACCTTCGTTTCAGGGTCGTCTGTAGACTCCTGTGTATGAGTGAGTCAATTAGAACAGAAAACACGATGATGCAGTGACCAACAGTTCAACAGTAATCGAGTCAGACGAGGGTTTTGTGAATGAAGCAGCATCAAACTTTAAGTTAAAACAGACAAAGTGAGCAGAAAACATTGGAGTCTATAATATTATGCTAAATATTATTAGAGAAACATCAAATCCCACCTGTGATGCTACAGAGGCACAGTGAGTCTGTCTCACCTGTCCGTCACCGCTCTGTCTCTCTCCGGCCAGGTCTCCTTTCTCCTCAGCCTTGCTCTCCTCTTTACCCTGTCCTCCCTCCTCCTCTGCCACCACCACCTCCTCCTCCTGCTCCTCTTTCTTCTCCTCCTCCTGCTGCTGCTGCTGGTCCTCCTCCTCTACCTTTGTCAGGCCAGTGGCAGCAGAGGGTTTGGGCTCACTGGCTGCTGCTGGAGCTTCTTCATCACTGAAATGCTCTGCCTCCTCTTCCTCCTCCACTCCCTGCAGGAACCGGAATATGTAGTTTAACTTACAGAGATTCATTCAGTACCCAGCACTCCGGAGTGACAAAACTCCTGCAGGTTCACATCAGGTGCCACTGGGCGAGGTGCTCTCACGAAGACTTCACACATTACAGACGTGTCTGTCTGAACCAGAGACGGCAGCAGCTCCTCAGTCTGCTCAGCTCTCGTCGTGCTGCTGACTGACAGAGTTTTACATAAACACAAAAGGATAATTTCCTGCCACAACTTCCTATTTATTCAGTATGTATCTGTGCTTATTTCTCAGCCTTTGGGAACAAGAAAGGCCTTTTGCGTATCTCTGGGCACATATCTTCTCAGCCTGAATGTTCTGAATCATTTCCTGCTGAGACGCATCTGGTCTTTGGTCTCTAAATCGCCTGTCAGTAGACGTGCGACAGTGAAATTTACAGCACCGATGTTGTTCGATGGTGGATGTCAGTTAATGCGTTTTACCTCTGAATGGGAGCCGTTTTCCTCCGGATCTGCACTGTCGTAGTCGGAGAGGACAGCTGGACAAAACAGAAAGATATCATTTGTGTCAGGGATCAGAAACAACCGAGGCAACAACCTGAAACCAGCCAGTCATTAACAGAGCAAACATGTCATTACATGAGAATGTAGTCCTGGTTTATAAGCTGGGAGGAGTTATATTCACAGTACAGTGAAAAATACAAAACAAATGACTGTCTTTAAACAGACTTTTTGTTGTTGGTGCCAGCAGTTTTCATTTTACAAGGTTGGAGAGGTTGTGTGCTAGATGTTGCTGTGAACTAATAAATGTTTTACCTTCTCCGACCCCATCTTCACTCTCCTGCAAAGAGACAAAAAAATGTAAAATAAATCAGCATTTCTACCAAACGGTTGAAGTGTTATTTCATACAGTCCCACTGGGACTCTGTCCCTGCTGCGGGACAATAAACAGGAGTCTTTAGGCCTTTTGAACGGATGATACAGATCATTCCTTTCACTGCTCCGATTCTCCACCTGCGGAGGAAATTTCAAACCTGTTGCTACGAGATAACACTACTAAAGTTATCACAAAGACAGTGTTTTCATCCTGCGTCAACCTACAACAACCTCGGCTTTGCAGTCGCCTCACTGAAATGAATGAGAAGGACGTGATTTTTCACCACGTGCTGTTGTCTGTGTCACAACATCATCGTCATCTGGGTAAAACTAGGATCACCAGAATATCCAAAACAAGTGGAACATATCATGACGTGGTTAAGAATCAGCTGGGAGACAACTGCCATGTTTGTTAATGGAACAATAAAAGCATAATAAAGTACCATTTAAACGTCCCACCTAGTGTAAATCAGAAGGTTCTACCTCCCTTCCAGTGTGTCACAGTGTAGGTTGGGTTCATACAGTGCAATCTGGTCTGGGGTCACTGTGGTTGGTCCTGGACAGCGGCGCAGAGACCACGTCCAGCAAATCCTCATCAAACCACAGACCCAGGCACCTGCAGCGTTGTTCTATACAGCACTATTTGGACGAGTGCGGTTCTGTTTGCGTCACATTAATACAGGCTCTTATCCGAGGACGGGGCCGCCTTTAACCGAGTGTCGCCTGGCCGCTGGAAGCACGTACCGTTCAGCTGGATGGAGGAACGACGGGGCCTAACTTAGCTGGGTGCTACACACCAACACCAGCCTCCCAGCTAGCTGGCTAACTAGCCGATGTGGCGCCCAGCCGGTGTTATGGACACAGTTGTCGCCCCTGTAAACGCGGTCCGACTGGCGTTTTTTCGTCTCGGTTTCACAAACAAGAACAAAATAATAATCAAAGGTCTGTACTTGGACTTCTGGCATTTCAAAGTGGCAATGTAACATTACATAACGTATTATAAAGTATACAGTTCGCTGCTGGACAGAACCGACTGCTAACAGCTAACTTGTCCACCGTAGTTTCCGTCACGCTAACGCCGCCTGCTGCCGGGGCGTCAGGCTGTTCGTGTTCAGGGTCAAACTGCTACGTTATTAATGGTTCGTGTCTCCGCGGCGGCAGCGAGAACAGCGAGGACTCGGCCGCCGGGAAAAGCTTTAATGAAGGCGACGTTAGTCGGAGCTGCCCGGCCGGGACACGGAGCCGCCAGCTCGGCGAGCTAACGTCGGCAGTAAGCTACTCACACACTCGGACTCCGCTTCGCTCTTCGCCTCGACCCGGGTCACTGTCGGCTCCGGCGGTTCGGGGTCTCTCACTCGGCTCTTGGTCGCCGGGGACCCGGACCTCGCGCTGTCCGAACCCGACCCGGACTCGTCGTCGTCCTCGCTGTCCTGGGACGCGCGCCTCCTCCTTCGCCGCCGGTCCGCCATCTTACGTCTCGAATGGTTGGAACCGGAAAGAAGCAAGGAATTGTGGGTAGAAGACTTCTTCTTCTTCACTGGCGTTTTAGACCGTCACATTGTCAGACTGCCATCTTGTGGAGATGTGTATCTTTTAAATACATGGCAGCATTCAGAAACAGTCCTCTCTAGTAGTTATTTATTGACACTATATTATAGCGACGTTTTGGAGGCGAACTGTCGCCTCTGTTCATTGCAACAATACTCTCCAAAAATCTAAATTAGTTTATATTATCCCTCAAAACTTTTACTTGACTTTGACTTTATTATTGCCATTCAAATATACACAAGTGAATACAGAACGACATTTCGTTGCACGATAAAAAATATATAAGAATCTAGAAAAGATGTGCATATGTATTTACAGTGACCAAGATATATACACAGACATGTACATATACACGTGTATGTGTACGCATATATGCATACACACACACTCATATACACACATACAAGATAATAACACATTTAAATATAAGGTCACGTGTGCAGTAATATGCAGCAGAAACGTTTAAATATAACTATAACACAGAATAATACTGAGTGCAATGTCCAGCAGGCTGATGTCCTGAGACAAAAAGCTGATCTCAGTAACAGTTGGTGTCCACTGATCTCCAGCGTTTACTGAGCATTTCAATTTAGTTGGACTAGAAGGTACAATTTCATTTTAAAAGTAGTACGTTATAATAATCACACTAATTAAACTGTATTTCATTACAATAAAGTCTGTACCGGCATTTTTTATCTCTATCATATTCCCATTGGAGTCATGGCAGGACTCTAACATCTAATTCTCATCTTTATATCCTAAACTCAACTGTATTTCTTTCTAGACGATATTTAATGTTTGGCTGTTGTATCAGATTTCATCAGTTACTATAACCGTCTATTTACCTTTGCAGTCATCTGCACGTCACACGTCTTGACTGAACACACGAGGACCAGGGTTTGTGATGGATTGCTTGATCTCTCTCATCACCATCTCTTCATTTCTTTTGAGGCCAAACATACCTGGAGAATCATCGACATGCCTACCTGGGGAAGACGCGGCACCAGGATGCATTATGGGAAGGAGGCGAGCCGGTGGAGGCAGTGTGATGCTTTGGCAATGTTCTGCTGGGAAACCTTGGGTCCTGCCCAACAGGTGTATGTTACGTTGACACGCACCACCTACCTGAACACTGTTGCAGACCAAGTCCACCCCTTCATGGAAACAGATTTCCTCTGACTGTGGCCTCTTTCAGCAGGATAATGCTTCCTGCAACACTGCGACACGGTTCAGGGAGAGTTTGAGGAACACGACAAGGAGTTCAAGGTGTCGACTCGGCCTCCAAACCCCCCAGATCTCAATCCAATCCAGCATCTGTGGGATGTTCTGGACCAACATGTCCGGTCCACGGAGGCCCCACCTCGCTGCTTACAGGACTTAAAGCACAGCTTCACAGGTCCAGTGGAGTCCAGGCCTCGACGGGTCAGAGCTGTTTTGGTGGCAGAAGGGGGACCTACACAATATTAGGCAGGTGGTCATGATGTTATGGCTGATCGGTGAGTATAACTGTGACTGATTCATCCGTCTTGAGTAACAGATGGGTGTTTATGGGATGCATTGTTACTGTAAGTACTATGCTAAACTAAATGTAGGTTTTTACTGTCTAAGGTTATTGATTGATACAAGTCCCCCTTTGATCGGAGGAATGGCTTCACGGTATTTGTTTGTAGTTTTGGTAAAGTTTGCATTTGTTTCAGACATTTACAGCATCTTCACTTCGAGCAGTTTGTTGTCTTTTTTCCAGGCGCTCACTTCTGATGTTTGTCCACACGAGTACCCTTACTTCTTATTGCATACTGCCACCTCCTGGTGAGTCCAAGTCTAGGTCGGAAACCTTAAACACCATCATAACGCTTGATATTTTGGAGGACCCGCCCTACTCTGCCTCTGATTGGCTGGTGTTCGTTGCCTTCGTTGGTCAGTTTCATGAGGAGTGGGGGGGGTTGAGTCTTGTCCATACATTATGGATCTGTAGGCCAACAGGTTTCATATTTTCAGTTTGTTTTATTGTATGTGTACAATTTGATTTGTATCAAATATCCACATGATAGGTTTATATTAGCCAAATATACATATGTATGGCATATATATAGTATGTCGTATGTAATGAAATGTAAAATCTAAATATATCCAGGACACATGTGGTGAAACACTGGCATCCAGGTGCTGCTTTTCCCAGCTAGTCTTCCTGCAGTCGGACTCAGGTTGGTGTGAAGCTGATACAGTCAGATACCATAGCATCAAAAACTATAAAGATCAGCATCACACACACTTGTAATCTTACTTGTGTGTTGATTTTTCTCCTAAACACAAACATGTGGACATACGGTATATTATCAAATCATCATTTCTATTTTTGTCAAATTAGCTGAGCGTCAACAGTTTTCGTCGGACCCCCTGGTACCTGCAGAGGTGCCCCTCTGGGTACAAGACCCTCTGGTTGGGATCCCTGCTTTAGAGACGAACAGTGTACTTTCTCCTGTGGGCACCAGGGGTCAGCATCTCATTAAACTACTGAGCTTCAGAGGCTTGAAAGTGTTCAGTAAACTCCAGTCCATGTGCTTTTGTTGAGGCGTTACAGAATCACTGCAGCCCACCGCAGCAGAAAAGTCTCCATCTTCAAGCTCTGATGCGTCGACTTGTTTCAGCCTTTGAGTCCAAGTTTGTTGGTTTCCTACAACCATTAAAAGTACATGGAAGATATATTTTTGGTCTCCCGAGGATCAAGTAGGGTGTCAATATTCGTTATTTACCTTTTGAAATCAATGTTCTCTCTTTTAAATACCAAAAATGATGCCTGTTTCTGAACAACAGAATCACCTCTGTGGGGGGGGGGGGGGGGGGGTGTTTCATGCATCCAAATGTTTTTTGGCTGACGGAGAAATCTGCTTCACACCGGTGATCAGGAAGTAAAGTCTTCACTGCACTGACAATAAAAACACAGGTTCAGTTAAATATTCAAATATCACATTGAGCTTTAGGTATCAATACAAGCTCTGCTCAGCTGATAGGCTGTACTCACTAATATATCACTGTTTTAATCTACGCATTTGTTTTATATAGTAGTTCAGATAATAATTGTTCCCTCTGGATGATTTTTGTGAGTCATGCTTTATATCTGACTCCACTGTGATGTGTTGGATTGGACGTCAGCTGTGTGATGCTGGTCTGGATGTGGGAGCATCACACGGCGTAGTCCTGCTCTGCTCCGATTGGTCCAGCTCAGTCCTGCAGATCCCAGCCGTGTGTCTGGTGATTGGACGAGGCCTGACGAACGCCTCTGTTAGATGGAAACTTTCTGTTACATCCCAACAGCTGGGAGCCGATCCTTCCTTTGGTTCTCGCCTCCGCTTCCAGCAGGTTCACAGCCTGCACGTGTCCAGATCACCAGTCATCGCTGGCAGTTGTTACACTTACAGATGGCAGGACATCCAGTTCTGTGTATTGTTGCTTAAACGCCGTTTATTTTCAGGTCAAGTCAATTTTATTTATAAAGCCCAAAATCACAAATCTGCCTCGAGCAGCTTTACAGTGTGTCCAGCTACCTCTGCCTCTGTGTCCTCAGAGCCTCGATTCAGATCAGGAAAAACTCCCCAAAACAAACCTTGAATGCGGACTAAAATGTTCCGCCAGAGCCGCTGTGGTTCCCCTGTCACTCAACGCTTCTTCCAGCACAGAGCTGGGCCCAGCAACACCTGCAGCCACGGACACTGAGGGGGATTTTGGCACATTTAACAGGTTTCTTCAGAAAGAGACAAAGGCAAGTACAATCCTACTGGAAGGAATGATGAGGAATGAAAATGGGAGCGCGATCAAACAGCATCTTCGTCTGAAAGACGCCAAGTTCGTCCTGATGACAGAACTGAGGTGCTGCTACACCCGAACACCTGAAGGGAGGAGGTCACGAAGTACAATCTCACACAGGAGATGTTGGATCATGGAGGCTTTGGGAGAACAGTGGCCAACGGTAGATGATCAGGGTGTAGATGAGAGGAAACAGCTGCTCGCTGCATCTCAGGGTCAGGAGTCCCTGCAGGGTCAAATCTGTGATGTGAGCTTTTAAAGTTAGAAAACACAGGAAGAAGTTAGAGTCAGGAACTCTTAGTGATCCTGAAGGTGGATTCAGATGGAATGCAGAGCAAAATGTGTGCTGGTTTTCTGTACCAGTTTGTATTCAGGTGTTTTGTCTGTTTTTCCTTGTTGAGTTCTGACTTTTGTGTTTTTGATGTCTGTACCTGTTGCTGAGTTTGATGTATTTAAAGGCCCATCGAGGGACTGGCACTGAAAATGAGCCTAGACTGTAAACGCTGTGGTGCTGGTTTATGCCACATACTTGTACCTACACAAATAAACATGAACTAAATTTGGATTTATTTGACCTGGGACTGATATGTGTGGATATAAATGAAGGGTTTGGCCACTCAACTGTTAATATACATCATCTGAGGTTAAAGTTTCGGCATAAAGCCCCAGTTTCAGTGCACAGCTACAGTAAGCCCTGAGGGCAGACCCCTAAAAGAAATAAGAGAAATGGTTATGGAACTAAAATACAGCTAATTCTATTTAACCACTGCCATGAAAGGTACAGTGGAACGCCAGTTTATTTTTGATACTATTTAAAGTATATTTTGTATTTAATAATATCTGTATACTTTCTAATGCTTAAATCCAGCAACGGCATTAAAGAACACATAAAATGAGACAAAGAGAAATGTGGTTGCATTGAGTATTTGATCATCTTATCTGTGCAGCAGCAGCAGCACAATCTGACTTCAACAGAACAAATATCTGTTTATGGCCATTTAACAGCTGATTTTGGCAGGTTTACAGCTTTCTTCGGAAGAAGACAAAGGCATGTTTAGTTAAAGACTTACCTGCATTGGCTTGTTTTATCTGGTCTCAGCGGATATAAGTGAAGGTGCAGCTCAGCTATTAGAAAAACATAATGTATGATCTTACAGATAAGCCATAAAGACCTGATTATACTACAGATGAAAACGTTCAGCTGCAGAGTTCTGGAGCTACTTATGGACGGAAAATACGTCGGGAGCCACGACCACTTTGATTGTTACGGCTAAAAGTGAAAGCACACTACATTTCTGTTCATATTTAAAGAAACTGAATTGAATTCAAGTGAGCAGTCGAGACGGCAGATTTCTAAAATGTTGGTGACGATGCTCCACCTGCGTCTCACCAGTAAAGAGAAGAAGAAGAAGAAGCTGTCAGACTGTTGCAATCGTCATTTCCGGTAATTGCACACCAGCCGTGTTGGATCTGAGACAACATTAACGCAGTACACAAGTAGTGTACACAGTGTACTTTATGTAAGTGCACTAATGGAAGGATCCGATTTAAGACAGGAAGAGAGGCCGACATGGAGGCTTATTAGCTTATTAGCTGCGTTGCTAATGTCCAGTTCAGCTCTGTCCCAGGTAGGTGGGAGGATTATGGCTCACTTCCTAACCGCAGCGTACCTGCCTGTGCAGTGTCTCACCTCACGTGGCCAGTAGCCGTACATTTAAACCTTTATTCTCTTATCTTATCCGCCCGTTCAGTCCCCATGTGGTTTCCCAGCAAACAAATAAACGTCGCCAGGACGTCCACTCAAGGTCATTGTGTAGGTTCCTGTTTGGTTGCTGGACGTTGGGGAAACGTTCTCTAGACGTCCTCATTATAACAATTAATAATAATATATACAGCTTCTCAACCTTAAGTGTTTGGTCTATTTGACCCATTCACACACACAATGTGTGACACGAGGCGCTGGGATCGAACTGCCAACCCGGGGATCAAAAGACGTCCGCTCAACCTCCTGAGCTACAACGACTCAGAGGCCAGATCATTTACCACATATCATATATCACATATTTAAATTAATTGCACAAGACCTGTATAAAGAAAGCTTCTCAGGCAAAGAAGACAGAGGTACCATGTTTAAAAAATGAACACTTTATTATTGCAATGATTACTATTAGTACAGCTGTGCTTTAAGACTATTAAAATACAATTAAAACATAAACGTCCCAGGAAAGTCCCATTAACATCCCCATAATAATGTTATCCGAGGGACCAAAATGGGACGTTCTCAATACGTTTTTGAAGGACTAAATGAGGACGTTATTCGAGGGACCAAATGGCCAACTTGTTATCAGCGTCAATAACGTCCTGCAGAGGACGTTGTGCTGGGGACCGATGTGGGACGTCACGGATGTCCCCTGTTTATTGGGTCCTCACCTCACGTGCTGCTATAAGCTTTATCACAGAGGGAAGTCTTAAATGTGAG
>JAVQJF010022631.1:0-11700 GCA_036023855.1 Gadopsis marmoratus | reverse complement strand
ACGCGAGGACATATATTTTGCGCGCGGATGTTAAAATCTGCTCGCGCGAAGTATTATAATTTGCTCGCGTGAATGTTTTATTGCGCGCGCGACTTTAGATATAAATCTATCCCCATAGTTATACCCCATTATATCTAAAGGTATTCGGCTGAACTCGGTCCGTAAACTGCGCGAACCACAAGTGCCGTCTGTTTTCTTGAGTATGCACTGAAGAAAGGTGTTGATTGTTGGGTGTTTTTGCAGGGGTTCATGAGCCTGCTGGCTACTTAATAATTCATTGCATGGTTTGACATTGATTATAGCTCAAAGGATAATTCTGATTTATTAAAACGTGGGTCTTATTGTCGTCAGACTTGTTTTTGGTGATGTCACTCTTTCCAGAAACTCCCACGGAATGTTTTATAACGCTGGCCATCAATCCTGCGTCCCAACAAGCCAGCTTCTCTGCCCTTCGGACAAATGCTGCAATTTGCTTCATCGTTTCTTTGTCACACTTCATTTAGCAGAATAAACAAACTATTTTACGGTAAATAAGAGATCATGTGCGACAAGGTTTCACATGCAACCGTGTTTATTTCCCAGATTTACCAAAATCCTCATCCATCTTTTGACTCAGCACAGTGATCATTCACAGTGGCAACACATAAACAGCAGGGCCAAAGGTCAATACAATCAACAACACACTCGGATTTGTTGATATGTAAAGTAAACCGACACAATTTAGAAACTACCAAAGAATTTATACAGATCAAAGATCAGTCATTTTTTAAAAAGTGTTGTTTAAGAGTCCCTCTTGTGTCAGCAGGTCAGACCATTAGCAGCCGTGACCCAGTAGCTTCGGTTATCTTGGGTTTACATCAAATGTGTCCGGCACTCTCGCTAACCCCTGCAGATGTTTCCCGACAGTCCGCTGAGCTGGTGGTCTGCTTCCGTGTGTGAATCCTGGTCTGATTGGCTGGCCTAAATAGGAAATAATAAAATGAGCCCTGAAGCAGTAAAGCCATCCAACTTCCTGTTAACCGATATTCCCCGTGGTGGTGACAGAGTGAGAGTCCAGCTGCGGCAGCGAAGGGAAGAGCAAGGCTGAGGTTAGAGACTGGGACAGGAACAAGTAATAGGGACTGGGCCTGAGGTCTAGGGGTTAAGCCTGGACATGGGACAGGAGACTTAAGACTGTGATACAGATTGGTAGTGAGTCTGAAATTAGAAACGGGAACAGGGGTAATTTTGGGACTGTGAGTGGGATTGGTGAGAGTGAAATTTGGATTTAACCTGGGAAAAGACTGGGACTAGACCTGGAAAACATGCATGTTCTGACATGTTTGTTAGATAAACAAAACGATGCACTATTACTAGAAAGGCACTTTTTTGTGATTCTGGAGTGAGAATCGCAGTTCATTCATGATTATGTGAGTTGCACTTTTGATTGTCATTTACATGTTCAATCTAGAATTTAGCTAAGTGATGTAAACCCTGACAGACTTTAGACTAGTCGGGGAAGTTGCCTCAACATCTGTAAGCCAGTATCTTTTGATTATTTTTAATTAACTGCACCTGTGCCTCTATTGGTGGATTTATAAAGAGCCGTTGTCCTGTTCATTCGGGTGAAAGTTGCTCAGTAGTGCATATGAAGTTATAGAATTACCTGGGTCTTCCACATAGCTTCCGTATTGTGTCGGCCATACAGCAGCGCACTAGCTTTTCCATTAGCCCCGTCTTGCTCTCAGGCTCATTCACATGAACGGCAGTAAGTCTATAATTCTGGATTTGGCTATTTATGCATTTTGCAACTTTGAATTTAAATGTTCGTACTGACTAGTTGTTGTACCTCAAAAAAAAAAATTTATCTGCCGATATACAGACGTCTCTTGGGGCCAGTGTGCATCACGTGACGGATCTGGAAGTTGTAATTACAAGGTTTGGCTGCTATGTCAAATTGGCTTCAGTGCCTGGCGCACTTCCTTGGGGCTTGATATCTGCTTTGAAAAAGACCTATGAGAAAACAGTCCTTTGTAAAAGTTAACAAATAACCAAAGAGCTAAGAAACACAGAGACAACCAGAAGAGGTTAGGGTGCAGGTATATTGCTACAGGACACCGCACAATTAACGTTCAAGCCAATTCTAAATATGCAAAGACCTGAATGTATACTGAAGTGATGTCGGCTGTAATGTTCCAGTTCGAACTGCTGGCTGAAGTGATCGTAGTGTAATGAAGCCTGGCTGCTCCGCTTTCTTCTTTAAAAATGTGGAGATTTATTTCACTAAATAAAAAAGGGGTTCTGCTGACTTGGTCACTTCCCCAGAAACGTGTCTGAATGACAGAAGATCATGAATGATATTATCAGCTGTTCCACTTCCTCGCGGTGCTACCAGTTCAAGAAATGGTGCAACATTTAGGGAAATACTTTGAGAAGATATTTATATGAATCTCATGTCATGATGTGAATAGTCTAGTTTAGACTTACAGACTGGAGGATGAGGGTTTCAGCTAGCCTGGTTTTCTCAGGGTCTAAGTATCCTATTAAGTCTGTTCGGATCCCATTAAGTCGGTCTTTGGGTCCCTTTTGGATCAGGCTGACATTTCTGGGCCTATGAAGACCTCTAGCTCGGCACGCCTTATAATATTTAAAGATATAGGTCAACATTTTATAAAATTTGCTTATTTGCTTTCGTTTAAGGGGTGGAACATCAAAAATATGTCTGCCAACACCTTTTTAAAACATACTAATTCACACAATCTATCCCGTTTGTTCTAAAGTCCACCTAGAGGCCTTCAAGGGCGGCTGTGGCTCAGGGTTGTAGAGCCAGTCGTCCATTAATGCCAGGGTTGGTGGTTCAATTCCACCTCCTCCTGTCCACATGTTGAAGTGTTCTTGGGGAAGACTCTGAACCCTAAGTCAGTGTGTGAATGAGACCAATTTGTAAACTTTGGAAAGCACTATATAAATGAAGTCTATTACACAGACACAATCTGAAACGGACCTGTGGAAAACCTAAAGTCCGGCCTGGACCCAGTACACTTACCTTTCTGCTGTTGGGATTTGAACCTTTTACCTCTGCAGAGCTGCGATCCCTGTTTATGAGCAGAGCTTTCAGCAGGAACGTCCTTAGACTGGAACAGTGCAAATCAGTAGGCACGAAGGAGAACGTCCAAAGTAAACAGCATCAGCTCGAGAAAACAAACAGCCTCAATCATCTGCAAGCGAGACAGGCAAAATCTCATCCCATTCACTGTCTACAAACTAAATGTCCCTCTTCTCCTCTCATTCCTCCGCTGCCCGGGCTCCAGCTATTTACTGATCACTGATTCTGCTTTGGTTTGTTTTCTATTTAGAATGATCTAATCACTAAACCAATAACCGGGCTTATTTTCAGCAAGTGATATAATTATATTGTTTGGCCACGATGCTTTACAGTGTCGCGTTTCTGGATGTGAAGACTCTTTCCGATATGGAAATATTTTGCTCAGTCCCACAGTGCATTTGTTGTAACCTTATTCTCATGAAAATAGTACCACAGTATCTTATACTGCTGATGCAAATTTGATATCGGTAGAAGTAAAATGAATGCTGTAAAACACAGACAGTTATGCAAAAATGCCAAGAAGCAGGAATTTATTATTAACAAATACAAACGGGGTCGTCAGAAGAGTGCAGATATATATCTATGGAGATTAACATGCAACACATCCCTCATATCATGACGTAAAACTACTCTTGATTGTAATGTTGCCTGTGAGGGGAGGCAGGAGACTCTCGGCTCCATATAGGACAAATGTGTTTTTTGTTACGGGTTTCTGTGAAGAACCAATAAGAAAGCACCTTCTCGTGGTACCCAGGCTGGACGGATGCTGAACAAAAAAAAAAAAAAAACTGGTGTGGTAAAAGAATATCACCTACATGACCGTCGTGTTTACTTTCCCTCCACAAGATGGCCGACTGGCTGTATTACTGATCCACATTTACATGAGGCTGTTACAGGAGTAAGATTACAGCAGACTGATGATTGTAATCTGATTACACATTTTAAGGAACACAGTTTTCCGCTTCACTCAAAAGTGTATACTGAGGGAGTCTGATAATCTGCAGAAATGCAATGTGAGCACCTTAAAATGGTAACTAATCAGGCTGTAGATGTTCAAACTAATTGAAATTACAGTTGGAAGATACTGTTTGGTTTATCAAATAATTACTGCGTAACAGAATATCACATTCCTGAAACGGTGCCGTCCCAACTGCTGTGCTGATGAGTATATTTTGCATGTTTAAACACAATACGCTGTATGAACGTGGAAAACATTTATGGCTTTAGAGTTGAAGCACGTTGGAAAGAAAATAAGCCCCCGAATATTAATAATAGTTTTATCCTGTGCGTATGATACTTCTCTGCAGCACTTTAACTCTCACATACTGTCGCCCACTGTATCAGAACTAGTGAAAGTAGAAGCCCAGGCTAAGCTTTAGGTGGGTCCCTTAGTGGAACATGCAAGTACTACTGTTTATTTACCACCAGGATCTTTAATTTGTTGGGATTCTTTAAGGAAAGCTTTCTTGGTCCATGCATGTCCAGCGTTGCAGCGTTCCGTTGTGCAGTGTGGATGCATGGTGTCCTGAAACGTGGGCAAGAGCACCATCCAGTGTAGGCAGAGCACAAACACCACTTCTTGTTACTTCGCCACTTAAATTTATGTTCAAACTATTTGGATTCAGTTCCATTAGAAACGCATCCAGAGGATAGAGGCTGGAAGCAGTGGTTGAGGTGTTCAGTTAACGATTGTACCGGCAGCTGTATTGCAGTGGTACCACAGTGTTATTAGTAGGCAGTATCATTAGTAGATGCACAGTTGCTCTTGTTACTGTGGATAGTTTGTAGTGCTTCATTTGTATGTTTAAAATATTCAAATAAGATTCTCTTGTTGTACAGTCTTTATTTGTGTTTACTGCTGCTTCCAATTGTTATACAGTTCCACTAGGTGGTGACAAACTAAACCTAAACCAGATCAAATATTACACTTACATTTTCATTTATTATTTCATATAAATATATTGTTTTTTGAGCTGAATATTGCTGCTGCTGCAGCCACTCCATGACACTGACTTGACGATGCATTAATTCAAGCTCACACATGCTGTAAATCGCTGGATGAGAGACGTGATTGAAAAATATGATACTGTAGATGTGAGCATTTATTACAATGTTATGGTGCATTTAATGTTCTACATCCACAGTACTCATCACCGTCCTGTACACTTAAACACATTCTGTCTGCTGGAATATCTGCTGTCACACTCTGTGCATTTCTCCTGCCCTGGTTTGACCCGATGGTCCAAAGTTCAAAATGTTTCTGTTTTGTCCATTAAGTCTGCTGGACCATCATTTCAAACATGTTCTCAGCCATGTTGGAGGATTAACAGATTGAAAACAGCTGATTCTAATCTTCATTTAACTCATAATGTTTGGTTCCTGACATCTTTCTAACGCTGTTTAGTCAATCGTGTACTTTCTGAGATTTAACATAACAAAAGCCCAGCTATTTTTTCAGTTTAGCTGGCTGTTCTCTCCACACTTGTCTTTTTCAGATACCTTCTAAAATCTGATTGCTACATTTGTTTCCCGTCCACAGCCAATTCCCTAATGCATTTCCAAGATGCTGCACAGCTGTGGTTGCTGAGAGATTTGTGATGTAACAAAAAAAACTCCTTTTGAAATGTGATCTGAGAGCAGCTCTAATATCACCAACAGGCCTAATTTCAGTGTCACTGAACAAAGAGAATAATATCCAAAACACAGAAGCACTCTTGACCAGATGTGCGTCAGTCCGTGCACATCAGTGTGCTGCGGCAGAACAATGAGCTCCCCCTCTTCATCAGCTGCTCTCAGGACGGGAGATGGAAAAGTCATTTTTTTAATATGGAAATGTGTCCTATTCTTTCCAATCTCCCTGAGAAATAATGGCAGTTGTACCTGCCTGTTGGCTTCCTACCATAATTAATCAAGTGAAACAACCTAAATCCTTGGTTGTCAGCTGCCAGTTCACTGCGCTGAGCATGTTCATTCCCATCAGGTGGTCTCAAGGAGACAGAAATTCATATTTGGGCGTTGACAGCTGGAGAAGCAGGAGGCGATTTATCCTTCTTTCTCCCTCTTTTTCCAACTCTATTGTCTCTCTCTTTCTCTCACAATCGCATACCCTTAAACACCAAAATGTTGTTTTAGGCAACTACAGCTGATGCTCATACAAAGTGCAGCAGCATCACATCAACAGTTAGAGATCAAGGGTCAAAGTTTAGATCTGTGGAATATCAGGAGTGACCCCCACCAACCCGACCCCCACCAACACCTCCACTCAGAATGACCGCAGTGCACGTACTTGCATACAAATTTAATTTGTGAACTGCCCCTTTATTTTATATCATTTGCGTTTTTGAGGTACCGAATGATGAAGAATGCAATCACAACTACCCCTCCTTGGAAAACATCTAGAGTAAAGAATCAGGAAAGCTCCTTTCCAAAGACAGCTGGCGTGCTGCATTGCTTTCTAAAAATACACATGCACTGATTTTGAATGCTAATTAAGTCTTCAAGAATAACATGCAGCTATAATCCAGTTTCATCTGTTGCAGTGGTTCCAGGCATAAATCTAAGCATGGTGGCATGAGTGAGGTCAGTGACTAGAAAAAGAAAGCGGAACACGTCACATCTGTCTCCATCCAATCTCACAGAGTGGCCGAGCCTCCTCGTCTGCATCGACTTTTCCACTGCTTTCTGGGGTAAAACCGAATGAGTACTGGGTGGCAGGACAAATAAGCGAAAGGGGCAGTTGGAGGGGACAAACTGGGCTCCTTCCCTCACGCTGTTAGTGAACAGAACACTAGACGAGGACAAGGTGACCTTCAAGTAATGTTTTAGAACTTAATGCTTCAATGAGGTGAAAGATAGAATGCCAACTGATGCTGGATTTTTGGGACATTTAAGAGTAATAAATATCTGATAGCTGTACAGTGGCTGATATTAAATGTGTCTTTTTATTTGGCAGGATATTTGTTGTTGGCAGTAAAAGTAAATAGACATTTACATTTGAACAGTACTTTTAAAAGTTATGGTGACAATTAGAGGATAGGTTTACATTTTCTTCAAGTCTGTCTTAAAACCGTACTCCGATGCCCACATTTACATTGAAAGAGTTTTGGTGGCTGTAATTGCCGGTTGCAGCAGTGAAATCTGAAAGAGGATGATAACTGGAAAACAATAAACGGGAGTAAGGAAATTAGACTACATGCAGCTTTTCTACCAGGCTGCCCAGCAGGTGGCAGCAGAGGCCCGACATCTTTGAACAACACAGCTGATTTTACACCCTGAATATCCATTTAGCTGCAGTCAGCCTTGACCCAGTGTTAAAGATATACCAAGAATACTGTAGGCACAGTACTAAACCCTGCAGGGAAGACAGGTGTGAGAGGGTCACACCTGCTGAGAATGACCTTGTTAGAGAAAGCTCATTTCACTAGAATTTATACAGTCTTTATTTAGATTATTGGGGCTAAATTAATAGTAGCAAATGCTTCCTTTCATTACGGTGCTGATGTTGACCCGATGGGGTGTTTGCTTATCTCATTTTTCTAAGAACCGTTTTACTATCTCAGAGGTCTGATAGATAGCCGCCAGCTGGTTCGTCTCGCAGCTCTTCTTCCGTTTTGCTTTTGAGTCACTACTAAACACTTTTAGTCACATCACTGGGAGTTCCAAACTTTGGCTCCTAAATGAAAGATCACTGGAAAATCCTCCTCTTCCTAGCTGATTCCAGGAGAGCGCAACATTTGCTTTTTGTATTCAGATTATGACATAGTGGGGAAAAACGGAGTTATTACTGTAACCCTGCTCCTTCCAAATGTCATGTGCTGCTGAGGATAATTTGCGGCAACGCTGAAAGCTGTCTTAAGTGTTTGGGGTCACTGTCCAAAGGCAAACAGGAGTTTGCAGAACCAAATCTCTGACAACAATCTCACTAACATCTGCTCATAGGCCCGGCCTAATAAAAAAAAAAAAAAAAAACTCAAGAATGCTGCTAGTCTGTGTGCTTTACTGCTTATGGGGCTACTTCACTTTTTCCATATGCTGCAGCAGCGTGAACGGTCTGGCAGTGTGGGACCCTCGCAGTTCAGCGTCCAGGCAGATTCTGTCTCTTCTCCAAATGTACAAATGAATGTGTCCAGCTGAAGCTGTGCTGCACTCTGACGTCCAGGCCTTTTGTCCCTCTGAGCAGCGCCTGCTATTTGTGGTGCAGAATCTCTTTCAGACTGCAGCTTGGGATCCATCTGCCTCGGATTTGCCACGTATTTCCAGAGCAGGAGGCTGTCTCACCGGTGCCTTTCTCATGGCAATGTGAAATAGTGTGAGATAGCTGCTCGGTGCGAGTGTGTGTGCGTGTGTGTGCGTGCGTGCGCGTGCACAGGCAGCACAATGTCACCTTGACTACACTCTACAGGAGGCACTGAGGGCGCACCGCATCTGTACGCCACTGGACAGAGGAGGAGAGAGGGAGTAGAAGGTATTTGCGTGTCTACTCGGAGTGTGTGTGCGAATATGCCAAATGTGTGAGTGTGTGTGTGTGTGTGTGTGTGTATGAGAGAGAGAGAAAGAGGGAGAGAGAGAGAGAGAGAGAGAGAGAGAGGCTGAGGCGGGTATAGCTCTCTCAGACAGCTCACAGTGCTGGAGGATCCCTCTTCCGATCCAGGCGGAGCGACGCAGAGATGTCAGGCGCAGCACACACAGGTGGGTCACACAGCAGCTGAGGGGACAGGTGAGGCAGGCCGGGCGCTCAGGTTTCATGCTTCCTCTATTATATGGCGGTTTTCAGTGTCAGAGCTGCATTATGGTCACGCAAAACTACCAGCCTTGGATTTTTGTTTTTGTTTTTTGGTGCAGGTGCAAACTGGAAAGGCCTGCAGTCAGGCCTGAGGGTCATCAGGGTTGGTCAGCTGCTTAGGGAACAAAAATCTGTCAAATATGAGATTGTGGGGATCTCAATGAGGCAAACAACCACGAATAAAAACAAATTAATGTATTGGGATTTGAAAAAATTCCTGCTATTTCTTTGCCTTTTCCACTTTAATAAAACCAACGCCACCGTCCTCACACTCTAACCACCTTTGAGTCACGTGCTGATTTCTAATATTTAAATTCAAGCCAGGAAACTGAGGGCGAGCTCTGCTGCAGATCTGCAGGTGTGTTTGAGGCTCCCTTGGCCTGCAGACGGGCAGAGCTGCAGACCTTCCAACAGCCGCAGCGGGACCTTCAGGCTCTCGGTAAACCATAATTGCATTTGCCACGAATGTAGCGGAGTATAAACCCGCCGCCGCCGCATCCTTTCCCCTCCGCCATGTGACTCCACCGGCCGAATATATCTGCGTCCTTTTTCGTTTTGCCGGAGAAATGTAGCCTCGGCCAATCGCGTCTCGGCGGAGGAGTCTCTCTCTCTCGCTCTCTCTCTCTCTCTCTCTCTCTCTCTCTCTCTCCCGTTTTCTCGCTTTCCCTCGCATGCTGCCTTCACGTGACACCGAAAATATGGAACCCACGAGTTGGTGCGCATGCGAGTGACTACGACCTGACAAGTCCGGCATTTTTAGGTTCGAATTGAGCTCAAGAGATCACATTTTTATTGGATGGTTGTTGTTTTTTTTTTGGTTTTTTTGTGCGCATATATTCTGAGCGTTGGGCCTGTGAGATGGCGTGATGTGGCCTAATATAGGTCAGTCTAATCCAATGCCAGGCTTTGTCCGTTTGTCTTCCGTCAGTGCAACATAGACTCGGTCTAGTAAACAAAAGAAACCCTGAAAAGAAACGGTTCCCTCTTTTTTTATTATTATTATTATAATCATCATTATTATTATTATTATTATTATTATCATTATTATTAGCCTCCATTTCCGGACGAGGACGCACGAACACGCGCAGACAAATCGCTCTCGCGCACAAACAGCGCCGTGAGCTCCGAGCTTTCCGCGGCGTCCCTGGAGGCACCGCGGGGCCCCCGTGACGTCAGCCGCTCCCTCCAGCAGCCAGTCGGAGGAGGGATGCTGTGAGCGCGAGACTGCAGCATCTTCACCGAGCGAGCGCGAGCAGGACAGCGAAGCCCCGTCTCCGGACCGTCACCGCCCGCCCCGTCACCCCCGGGTGTCTTCGTGCTCGCAGCCAGGACCGGATGAGACGACAGACCTCAAGCCGTTAACGCATCGGAGTTTCCTCGTCGTGTCACCAGGCCGCCGCTTCACCGACCTCTCGCTTCCTTCCTTCCTTTCTCCCTTCCTCGGCTGATTTCGCCTCTTTGTCTTTCGGTTGTGTGCTTTTTTTTTTTTGTTTTTTTGTTTGTTTTTTTTTTGTTTTTTTTTTGTTTTATTTCATTGAGTGCTCCGTTCTCGCCGGCTGCTGCAGAGGGGCGCCATCCATCCTGCGCCGCCTGACATGAGTGCGCTCTTTTACCCGGCTGCAGCGGAATGACACACGCATCCTAGCCCGCATCTCAGACGCTTGATGGGAGAGTGACGCTCCGTTTGCACGCTTTTTAGTGGCCCAGAATCAAAGTCCGCCTGCAGAGGCTTCGGATCTCTCGTCCCCCCCCTCCCCCCTTCCCTCCCCCCCCCCCCCCCTCTGAGCATCATCATCCGCTGCAGCGTTCCTGTCTTTCTGTCCCTGCGCAGCATCTCTGCACGCACGGAGACGCGCGCAGCTCACCGTCCCCGTCCGCACGAAACAGGCGTATTCTCCGATTCCTAAATCGCCGGCCGCCTCCTCCAAGGACTCGTCCGCGCTGCGTCAGAGCCACACGGGGGGAAAGAACGGGATTTTAAACGCAAACGGCAGCCCAAGCATCCGAGAGCAGGCTCGAAAATGATGGCCGGCGGAGCAGTGCAGCAGAACGGGATTTTCTCAAATCCCCACCATCACAACCAACAGCCGCACATGGAGTCCGATCCCCCGGACTCGCGTAAGAGACCCCTGGAGACCCCCACGGAGGCCAGCAGCACCAAGCGCACGAACACGGGAGGTAAGAGACGCGATGGGGATGCGGGAGCTGCGGGGGGGGGGGGCTTCGTCCTCGGGCAGGCAGAGACGGACGTAGACGCAGCAGACGTCTGCGGGTTCGTACATTCAGTTACGCAGTGATGTAAACAGGAGGGCACGTTTTGGTATTTTGTTATGGGCGAAGGTCTGATTCTGTCGGCAGTGAAATGATCGCGGCCCGCCGCTAGGAGACAATGGGGGGAGGGGGGGGGCCGCCGGTGCCCCTCGCGCTCATCCCGACCGTGTTCAGCCTCTTCTGATCAGCCGAACTGGTTTTGTTGCGACTCGCGCGCAGCCGCAGCGGCTCCGCGCCGGAGCCAAATTTAGGATGTAAACAAGCGAAAGCCGGATCGGGCTGGTGCGGGTCGACGGATGACCTTGTGCAAATCTCGCGCATCGGCCACCGTCGCCGCTTCTCGCGTCCAGTCACACGAAGCGGGTCGACGAGCGGACGCTGCTGCTGATACATGGGGGGGGGACCCGGAGCGGCTCCCGGCGCTGCAGCAGCAGCATGTCGGTGGCCGCAGATATTCCTCTCGCCGTGCCTTGCTGTCCTGACTTTAATTACCTGCAGCCGAGAGGGAGGGAGGGAGGGGGGAGGGGGAGGGGGGGGGGGGGGGGGCATATATATTTTTGTT
>JAVQJF010022621.1:0-97094 GCA_036023855.1 Gadopsis marmoratus | reverse complement strand
TGTGTGTGTGTGTGTGTGTGTGTGTGTGTGTGTACACCCTAGAGCTCACTTAAGAACTCTGCCAGGAGAAAAAAGCGGACGTCTTTCAAACGAAGGACGAGCAAGAAGGGGCTGGATGTAAGTAGCATGCGCATGATACACAGCGGCAGAACGTGTTTATGATATGTTCAACTCCACAAACACGAGCTTTGACACATGAGGTCAGTGAACATCGATGAACCTGTATTGGTGTTTATGTAGATGTGTTACCAGGGGTGCAACTAATGGTTATTCTCATTAGAATAATCATTAATCTGCTGCCTGCCCTTTGTAAAGCATAATGATTCTGATTAGTGCTATATAAATAAACATCATTATTATTAGACTATAAAATATGGAACGCCATTTGCACAAATAACATCATAGAGATTTCATGTGTAGGCGACATTAAAAGCCGTGTTAACATGTAGAGTTCGGTCATGTTAACACATTAAGATTATGTACGAGCCTCAGGAAATAGGGGATGAATGACTTAAACGCTAATTGATTATCAAAATAGTTTAAGATTAATTTTGTGTTCATCAACTAATCGATTCATCGTTTCAGCATTAAGTATTACATACTTGTAGATGTGAATTTAGCACATTATTTTTCCACTCTTTGCACATCTTTCTTTCTCTCTGTCTCTTTCTGTAGGAGTCTAAATGGCGTCCGTTCATGTTGAAGCCTCTCCCCTCTCCTCTCATGAAGCCCATCTTGGTTTTTGTCAATCCCAAGAGTGGTGGCAACCAGGTGAGCAAACTTTATTTATTTCTGGTTGAGTTCCTGTAATGTAATTTCAGAGAAATGCAGTTTGGTTACTCCAACCGGTATTATTCAGTACATCTTTCTCTGTGTCTATAAATTATTTTTACTCAGTTTGTGTGTGACGGCTAACAACCTTTCTGCTGAAGACCCTCATACAAGAGAGACAAACATGATCTTACATCATGACGTTATCAGATTTTAATAAACGCTGAGCCAGAAGCCTAACATGAGTTATTACAATCTACCAGTTGCCAGTGACAGAACGTTTAATTAGGAAGGTGTCAGGTAGCAGATATGCTATATTTAAATTACAGAGATGTTTGGTGGTAATCACAATTATAGGAGCTGCCCCTGTAGATATAATAGGCTTTAAGATTATGCAGTTGTTAATGTACTTGTCAAGCATTTCAATTCTAGGTGTCTGGGTTGTTGTTTTTTTCCCCCAAATAATGTTACATTAGAAAAACCCTTATTCTGTCATCCTCTCTCTGCCTCTCTGCAGGGTGCCAAGGTGTTACAGATGTTCATGTGGATCTTGAACCCTCGACAAGTCTTTGACCTGTCACAGGGTGGGCTGCGAGAGGCGTGAGTACCCGGGCTATTATTAAAATTCACCCTCCATAACACTTTAGCTTTGGGTTAAAGTCAACGTGACATTCAGACGTTGGCAGTCTGTAATAGGCTGGCTGACTGTTGTACTGTTAAACTGTGTTTTCTGTACCCAATTTATTAATAGCTTTCTACTTAAATCATCCGTTCACCATTATCACAGTCCACTGCTGGGGCAAACATGGCATATCGTCTCACTTCCGTTTTAGTCATTATCCTCTTTTATTCAAATACACTGCTCATGGGTTGAGCAATTTTCATGAAACTTGGACCAATTACACCCACTCAACACCAATCAGCACTGCTTTCTGTTGAAGACGCCTCTTTTATTCCACAACCAGGACTTTCTCTGCTTTGTGCACTCTGTATTAATTGTCAGGTTGGATTTGTATCGCAAAGTGCCAAATCTGAGGATCCTTGCCTGCGGAGGGGACGGCACAGTAAGACTCTATTCTATTAGAATCTGTGTCTATTACCTGTATTTTATTCTAGATCTCTGCAGCTTATGTGTTCTGTGTATGTCTCCCTGAAGGTGGGGTGGATCCTGTCCACTCTAGATGAGCTGCAGATGAACCCCCAGCCTCCGGTTGCTGTTCTTCCTCTGGGAACAGGAAATGACCTCGCCAGGACGCTCAACTGGGGTGGGGTGAGTTCCTAGCCTTGTTGACAGAGTTGACAGCGGCAGGACATGGCAGCTTCTCCTCCCTGTATTTCTTAATTCACAAGTTGTGTGCTTTGTCTGGTTAATGACTTGGATTTCAGGGCGTTTATCCTCATTATGATTAAAAGAAGTTAGATGAAAGTGTAATTATCTCTAGGGTTACTGCAGCTGGAAAATGGTATCAAGGTACAGCCACGGAAAATAAAATAAAATAACAACAACAATGGCAGCATTTTCAACATAACTTAATTAGAAATGTGTGAATGAAAAGTAATATACTGCAGCTTAAAAAGCAACAACAATATCTTAAAAGGCAAATGAAAATGTCCAATTAATACCTGTGTAGTGTATGCATTATGCCAAATATGGCATAGCTCTTGCAGCTACAGAGAAACTCACCCACATCTCAGGAAGTTCTTCCTACACAACTAATCCTCAGAACTCTGACATCCAGCCATTGTCCGACCTCTTCAAGACACAACACATCAAGTAAAGATGACACAGTCATCGTTGACGTTGTAAAAGTTTCCTTTCATTAGTTTCCATAGTGTCTGTTCTCTGTCAGAGCAGCTGCATGCTGTATAAGAGCTTCTCTTTCTTCATGCAGTAAAACCACATTACTGAAAGAGCAGAAAAACAGAAAACACTGCTTCCTGTGGGGAAGCATCACAGCAGCGGGGCCTCCACGGTGGGCTTTACTCGAAAGAAACACAGAATTAGTGGATCCTTTTTAATTCCATTTTAAGTTTTTGGAGTTTAGAAATCCAAAGGTCCAATTTGGCAATTCAGGTTAGTTATACTTTTGTGTTTGTCAGCTGACTTGTGCGAACCTTTCTTTTAATGCTTTGAATCATTGAGAGTCAGCTTGGTTGCTCAGTGCTACAGCTCTGTAATGGACACTTGCAACACAATATCGGCTCTAATCAATATTTTTATCTTAATGAATCAATGGACAATGGAAATTCGTGTGAAAGGTGTCTCTCATAGTGAGAATTGGGGAATATTGGACGTACATTCATGAAGTGATACAAAAACGACTCCAAATTACAGATCATGTTGCTCTGTAACTGCTGGATGTGGACATAAGCAACGTTTTACTAACAAGTTCAACGTTTCAACGTAAAAGAGGATGATATGTTGGTGTGTGTTCTCAACGCTGCCCCCAAGTGGTCCAAAAGAACACCAGTTATTGCATTTTTAAGTATTTTCATTTACATTTGGATCACACTGGTGCTAACATCGAAGTGCCCATGGGTGACCACGAGAGACGGCAATCACAAACTGCTGCAGAGTATTTTTCTCTCGCTTTATGAAGGCCGTGTGACCCAAAACATATAAAAAAGCATCAAAGTAAAATATAAGGCAGTATTCTTCTGTAGGAAGGCACTTTGGGCTCTTGTAGTTTGTTAATAACATAAGGTGAAGTGCTGAAGCACCAAGAATCTGCCCCTTGACACACACACACACACTCATTGCATAACCATGCTGCAACGCAGAAGAAGCACCCACATTCTTCCATTAGGCTTTTCTTTATGTGGGCTTGTAGCGATGATAATACATCAGATATCTCTCTGTATGAGTCAAAACTCTGAGTCAAGTCCTGCAATGGAATTTAATATCTTCTCTGATAATACCAAACACTTTCATTCTCATACGTTATCTGCATCATCTGTTTTGCATTATAATATGTGTTAACAGGCTTTATTTCAATTTTGGGGGACATTTAAATGAATAAAAACGTAATGCCCACATAACAAGATTACTGGCACAGTATGTTGTCTATTTCCTTCTTTGCCCCCTTCCCCATCTTCCCACCTCTTTCTTTTCCTGCCTTCTCCTTTTTTTCCCCCTTCCCTCTCATTTCCACTCCTCTTCTTTCTTTTCCTTCCCTCTCTTCCCGCCTCTTTCTTTTCCGGCCTTCTCCTTTCCTTCCATTTTCCTTTCCACCTCCTCGTTCTGTCAATCAGTTGTGTTATTCACCGCTGTATCTGCCCTGCGTCTCTGTCTGTGTGAGTGTGACTCTGACTTGCTGCGTGTCCGGGTGTGAACTCTGCTGTGTGTGTGTGTGTGTGTGTGTGTGTGACCTCCTCCAGCGGTAGAGAAAAAACCCAAAGCAGACAAAAGAGAGAGAGAGATAGCGGATGGAGAGAACAGTGAAAGGAAGATAAAATGCTCTCCATTAGAGAGCCCCGGCTTGAATGACTAATGGGACAGAGGGACGAATAGTAAGGAAGGGAGCCATGGATTGATGGTAGGAGAAAGGGAGGGGTGTGTTCTGTAAAATCCACTCATTTGTGTGTGTGTGTGTGTGTGTGTGTGTGTGTGTGTGTGCGTGTGTGTGTGTGTGTGTGTGCGTGTGTGTCGCAGGCTCTGAAGTGATCATGGTGTCAGTGAAGCCTCCTCAGCCAATCATCACATGCTCTCGCTGTCTGTTCCACTCTTTCTTCCTCTCACTCTGCACATGTGTTGTGCTCTCGTTGGAACGTAGATGAGGGCGGGGCGAGATGGATCGACAGATAGAGAGAGGGATGGAGGCCATCGTTTAGCTAGAAACGACATCATCCCCTCATCGCGCTTTCTCTTCTCTCCACATCATTATTCCTCCCATCGACTTGCATCTTTTTTTTTTTTTTAACCATTCAGTCCCCGCTTTTTTAGCTACATAAATGATTTGAGATTGAATGTCCACTTTTGACTATTAAACAGCAGTCGCCAAAACAGCCTCACCTCAAGGTCCACTTACTGTAGCAGCTGTTCTGGAGCTTTTGATGGTGTCAGACGATGTTCCTCAGCAGATGGGAGTTCCCCCGCTGAAGTAATGAAGTTGTAGATGTTCAAATTTACGCTCCTGTTGAGTACTTGGCTTTGAAAGATCTATAATGGAAAATATTTCTTCACTGGCACAATGCTGTAACTGCTGGCTCCCTGTCTGCATTATCTATATTCGTGACTGCTTCTTTCTCTGCAGGGCTACACGGACGAGCCGGTGTCCAAGGTGTTATGTCACGTGGAGGACGGTTCGGTGGTGCAGCTGGACAGGTGGAACCTGCTAGTAGAGAAAAGTGCTGTGCAGCCAGAGGAGGGCACACAGAAGGTCAGACATCAGCTTGGAGTCTGGGTTGGATGTTAGGGTGTACGTACTGGGATTAATCACATTGTGCGGACAGAAAGATATCAAGGTTAACCTTTTATGAAAAGCCATGCAGACAATGTGTAAAGACCTGTGTTGAGAAAGAATCGTGTGTAATTTGGTATCACTACATGGATGGACATTATGATGAGTACACATGGATATATGCTGTCTGTGAATGTTTATGTTGTTTATATTATATGTATATTGTGAATTGTTTATGCAAAAACTCTCACTTTAATATTTTGTTCCTGTGCCCTCAGCTGCCTCTGAATGTGTTCAACAACTACTTCAGCCTGGGCTTCGACGCTCACGTCACCCTGGAGTTCCACGAGTCCCGAGGTCGGTGAAATCTATTTTAATGCCTTCCCTTTTACAGATCACCCCGTATTTTCTCTATTTATATTCCATTACGTCCTTCTGCTGCCCGTTAATGCATCCTGCTCCACTTGAAGATGAGCAGAATAGAATAAAATATTAACAAGGACACATTCGGATACACACGAGCATCCGTGCGTGCACAAATGAGTTCTCGCTGTCTTACTCTGCGCCTCTGTACGTTTGTTTTTAAATTTTTAACTCCACTGGCTTTGCAGCACATTTAATGTATTCTGCTTCTTTCTCTCCTCCTCTCTGATTTCCAGAGGCCAACCCAGAGAAGTTTAACAGTCGCTTCCGCAACAAGATGTTCTATGCAGGAGTGAGTGTCCCGCTTGATTTGTTGCACACTCACATTCGCACAGTCCAAGACCGCCCAAGCTCTTCTGGTTTCCCCTGCCCTCTCTCTCTCTCTCTCTCTCTCTGTCTCGATAAGACACATGTCGAGCCTTCTACAAGAATGACGGCCGAGACGATTGGAGTGAAATAAGGGAATTAGGGAAAAGTCACGAGGATGAGGAGAGAACAGAATCAAGCAAAGACAAACTACCAGCTGCCAGAGAGAGGAGGTTAGGGTAGAGCAGAGTGTGAGGGGTGTGCAAACAGCCGTAAAAGGTTATAATTACAGTCCTTGCCACCATGCAATGCCATATTTAACTGCACACACCCGTCATTTTAGATCAATAATGAACAGAGTCAGTAGTGAAATCTGGATCCCGTGTGGTTCAGTAAACATTAGGATGTCACGGTTTTCAGTCATCCATTTTCATGTCTTATTCTTGTACTACGTATAGTATTTAACTTGTCTGATTCAAATATAAAGCTTTCTTCAGATCTTAGCAAATCTTACTTTTGGAACCTGCGGATGCAAAGGATGCAGAGGATATGAGGAATGAGTGATGGGTGGGAGTTGGAGAGGAAGCATGCAGGGGAGTTATCTCTTTTTAATGAGGCAAATGTAATGAACTGTAATTCTGTTTGATTTGGTGCTTTTCTCTCTCTCTCTCTCTCTCTCTGTGTATGTGTGTGTGTCTTTGCAGGCTGCCTTCTCAGATTTCCTCCAGAGAAGCTCCAGGGATTTGTCCAAGCATGTGAGAGTGGTGGTGAGTGGTAACACACTCTCTCTCAGTCTGTATCGTTTTCCATGTCAACATGTCTGGGCAGCAGGTCGGCCTGGTGATTAAAAGGCTGTCCTTCAACTGCTCTTTGAACATCCGCCATGCTGAAGTGCCCTTCGGTGGGTCATTGAATCCTTATCAGGGCCACTGCGCTCCTGCTAATCAATGACCTCTATACACACACGAGAGCAGCAACTGACGATTTTCTTGATTAATCGTCCTCAAAATGTCAGGGAACGCTCATCGCGAACTCCCAAAGCCAAAGTAAACATATTCAAATGCCTTGTTTTGTCCAGTTAACAGCCCAGAACCCAAAGACGTTCAGTTTACCATCATCAAAGTCTTTGTCGTGGATCTCCTGAGGGCAGCAGACCACATCTGTTAAAGTGTCGTGTAGTTATGTTAGCAATAATAATCTTCGCTGTTATATTTTTGTTACTGTCAACAGAATAGTGTGTTCCTTTATTACCTGTCTTTGGCATTCAGCCTAAAGACTGAAGACTGAAGTCTTTAAAAATGAGTCATGGATATATACTTTCATTTAAAAAAAAAAAAGAAGTTCAATAATTTCCTAAAACAGCTGGGCACTGTAGTCTTTAGCAAATATTACTGAAACAGGAACAAACTGATATGCGGAAAAGAAAAGAAAAAAAAAAGAAAAATATAGAATATCACCAAACGTATCCCTATCTTGTCCTGAGTAAAAATAAGATAGCACGCTTTGCTGACTTAAAACAACAAGCATGTTTTCTGAAAAGCAGCTAATTCCATAGTAAACAGACTGACACATTACAGTATGCCTCAGGTCGCCACGTTACTTGTTGCTGCAACAACTGCTTGAGGACGTCCTACGGAGAGCTGAGTGGGCAGTTCTGACGTGACCTTTGACCCGTGCAAATCGCGCTCCCCTCCCCCGCATCATAACAGGTTTAAGAGCGAGAACATTGAAACTGAGAATGAAAACTGAGATCTTGAAAGTGAAGCTTGATGCGACATGTAAAAGCATGTAAAGGATGTGAGAGTGAAAACCTGTTGTTTTGTACAGCCAAGTCCAAAGACTTTAACACACGAGTGCATGTAACTCATTTTCTGTGCCACGTCGCAAATTTTAACCTTCACTTTCTGTGTCTCTCTCAGTGTGATGGTACCGACTTAACCCCTAAGATCCAGGAGCTGAAATTCCAGTGCATTGTGTTCCTAAACATTCCCAGGTAGGTGAACACACAGAGCTGCACGATGCAGCATTCTAGCAAAGAAAGATCATAAAAAGCGAGACGCCCCTCGTGTCGCCCTTCGGATCAGTGCAATGGCAAATGCAATGGCATTTGGGGTCAGAATGACCCTAAAGACGACACAAGAATCTGATCAGCAAAAGAAAAATCTTACAGGATTCAAATCCATTTTTTACATCAAGACACCAGTTGCACAGCTTGGAGAGTGACTCATTCTACTACACTCACCAATTATTATCATTGGGGTTGGACTGGTATACTGTACGTCTGACACTTGGCATCAGTAAGCAAACGTCTGTCACTGGGATCAATTTCAAAAACTCTACCTAACTATAATTACCATAATACCTAATTATAATTATTTAGAGTGAAAAGCCTTTGGACCATTAAAAACATTATGAGGCACTAACTGTTCTCTAGTGAATAGCCGACTAATGAAATCCTTTAAGTGAGGTTGCAGCTCCTTAAGAGGGACAGTAAGGTCTCTCTCTTTCAGGGTTTGTACTCTGAAACCCTTTTTAAATATCAAAATAATGATGATCAGGGGAAAATCTGCATCACGTGGAGTGGTGACAGCTGAGGACCCATGCCATTTAAGTTGTTTTGGTGAACCAGTTGTTGCATATTTGGCATTTTTTAAAGTGTGTGTGTGTGTGTGTGTTTAGGTACTGTGCTGGCACCATGCCGTGGGGGAACACAGGCGACCACCGGGACTTTGAACCGCAGCGCCATGACGACGGCTGCATCGAGGTTATTGGCTTCACAATGGCCTCATTGGTGAGAGAACAAGGATATTAAAAAACGGCCGACAGAACCAAGGAAAAAGGAAAAGGGGGGTATGTTATTGTAACTCATGGTGTAAATCTCTCTCTTGTCCACCAGGCGGCGCTACAGGTCGGCGGTCACGGAGAGAGACTGCACCAGTGCAGAGAAGTCATCCTTACTACCTTCAAGACCGTACCTGTTCAGGTGAGTGCACACACTCGCCGGCATCCCAGTGGAGAGAAAAATAGGTGTTTGTCACGGAGAAAATCACAGCGAGATTACAGTTGACAACAGACATGTTTGCAGAAAGATGGTCACCATTAATACAGGCGATGCCAAAACTTGAGTCGCCTCTCTTTTCCTATTTGTTCTTATTTTTATTCTCCGGTTTGAGCTGCCAAGTACGTTTGGCTAATACTTCAGTTATTGCATTGATAATTCGTTGGTGGTATGGTGCTCATGTTTATGTGTCATGCAAATTGTTATTACCAGTGACGAATTAGTAACTGCAT
Organism: Gadopsis marmoratus; assembly: GCA_036023855.1. Taxonomy (NCBI): domain Eukaryota; kingdom Metazoa; phylum Chordata; class Actinopteri; order Centrarchiformes; family Percichthyidae; genus Gadopsis; species Gadopsis marmoratus. The sequence continues at coordinate 87,903 of JAVQJF010022621.1, read as the reverse complement.
CTCCATCTCAAAGGAAAGTGTCGAAGCGTGTTTATTTCCCCCAAACTAAGGTTCTGAAAACAGTACTGTATGAGAACGATACCCAGCCCTGCAGTATTATATTTCCTGTTTAATTATTGGTTTCCTGCTTTTTAACAGCGATCCTTTGTGTGTCTTTGTGTGTGCGCATGACGCAGGTGGACGGTGAGCCGTGTCGACTGGCTCCCTCCACGCTCCGCATCTCCCTCCGAAATCAGGCCAACATGGTCCAGAAGAGCAAGAGGCGCACCTCCGTGCCCCTGCTCAACGAGTGAGTCACACGCACAGACATGCACCGACAGGGGAAGTAGGCCAACGGCGTTGTAAAAGCCCGGGTTGCACCGAGTGAGTCACACAATCTGTTTGGTGGGAGCCGACATTCAGTCCTCTCGGTGTCCCACGTCTCTCTGTTGGGCTCGTCAAACCACAGTCGGAGTAGGGATGTCCACGTTGTCCACTCAAATGAATCAAAACGAAAGCGTCAGCGAGATGCAACGGCGGCCTCGCCTCGTCTGTGCGTCGGCTGAGGAGGAGAATGAAAGGAGACGTTTATCGATTCCCTGCGGGGATTAAGCGCCGGTGGCTGTCGTGGCTGTCGCCTGCTGTGTCAAACACAACGTCGGTGTCTGGACTTGTGTGGCTACTAACACTCGCTGCAGCACTAATGATTCTTCGTGTATATCTTTGTGTATATATGTGGGTCTTATCTTCAGCTGTTTGTTACAGTCTACAAGCTGCAGCAACGTGAGAGAAGCACAGACAGTAGCAGGATAATGACTGTAGCTGCAGTAACTATGTCTTTGCTTGATGCAACTGTTCTCTGTGCCGTCAGTGTTCGTCTACTTACCTCTGGGCTTTTCTCCTCCTGTCCTTCCTCCTGTCCTTCCTCTCCTTTTTGCCAAAACATTACCTTTTGGCTATTTATTATTTTCATTTGTTTACCTTCCTCTGCTCTTGTTTTCTTTTGTCTCCTTTCCTCTGCTCCCCTCCCTCTCCTCTCTTTCCGTTGTCTCCTTCTTTCCTCCCCTTCTATTGTCTCCTCCTCTCTTTTGCTCTCCTCTACTCTACTCTCCTTACCTTTTCTTCTCCTTGTCTCATGTCTCCTCTCTTGTTTCCTTTCCTCTCTTTCTCCTCTCGTTTCTTATTCCTCATTTTTCCTTTTTCCACTCCTCCTAATCTCCTCTCCTCTCCCCTCCTCTCTTCCTTTCTCTCCTCCTCTCTCCCTCTCCTTTCCCTCTCTCCTCCCCCTTTTCTCTTCTCTTCTCTCTCTCCACTCCTCACCTCCTCATCCCTTTCCCTATCCTCTCTCCCTCTCCTCTCCTTCTCACCTCCCCACCCCTTTCCCTCTCCTCACCTCCTCACCTCCTCATCCCTTTCCCTATCCTCTCTCCCTCTCCTCTCCTTCTCTCCTCCCTCCCCTTCTCGTCCCTTCCCCTCTCACCTGGTCTCCGCCATACGTTCCTCCTCTCTTCTGTGTGTGTGCGGCGGTAGTATTCAGAAGGTGTGTGCAGCTGATCTGCGCCGCCTCTCTGCTCCCCCAGACTCCTTCTCTGTGTAAGTACCTCAGGCCTCTGTCGCTGTGCGTATGTGAGTGTGTGTTTGTGTCCACGTGAGTCGGTGTTGTGTGTCGTGTGTTCGTCTCGGGTTCGACCAACATCTGATGTGATGAGGTTGAAAACCAGTCAGTGTTTCTGATCACTGATGGGATTGATTTAATGACAGAAACTAATACTTAGTTTATATAAAAGGCATTTTATAATCTTTAAATTTCCCGGCCTACAGTCCAAAACCCAAAATATATTAAAATTATAATGATGTAAAACAGAGGAAAGCAGCGAGTGTTGGGTATTTTTGACTTGAAAATTGTTGCGGGTTCAGTTTACTAATCGATTAATTTGGCTAATTTCTTTGGCTCTTATTCCCCTGACTTCTTCTTAATAAGTATCAACATTTAAATCTCATTTTTTAGAATTAAACCCCTGTAGAAGATTGAACATTTCTAATCAGTAAACAACCTACATGTACATTCCTACCTAACTTTAAAGGCGTTAAGTACCGAAACGCTATTTGCAGCACCAGTGAAGACAAATTAGTGTCAGCTTCAAAATCTCATCTTGGTCGAATCCAAGTTGAGTCGTATCGCGTTGAATGTGAGTTATTCTTTGTGTTAAGTTACACGCGGCCTGACGCGGAGAGAGAGAGGCTGTATGGCAGCATGCTGAGGCCTCTCCGCTTCTAAATGTGCTGCTTGTCTTGATGTTTTTCCCGCTGTAGTCCCTTTACCTTTAACTTCACCCTGAGCTGTGCTCTTACTGTACCTGCACCAGCCCTTTGCACTCACTCGATGTCCTTGCCCTCCCCCCAGAAAAGCTGCTTTCGTAATTTTTCCAACAAAAGTGACGTGACGGTTATCTGCTTTAATTTGTCACCCTTTCTGTTCCCTCGCACGTAAGGTTTTGAGCTTTTGAGGCTGGGTAGATGGGTCATTCTGCCAGCAGCTGCTGTGTGACCGACTGTTTTCTCATTGTACTTTTGCTCATCAACCTCCGTCCTCGCTGGCGGCAGAATTGCCCACAAACGCTGACTTCAGAATGTGTTGGAACGCCTCAAACTCAAACACAGAATCGGGGTCGTGTCGCAGGAGGACTGCAGAGCCACATGTCTTTACAATAAAACCTCTACTACTGGGGTGTTTATTACTTTACTCCAGTTACTAGTTAGACTTTAAAAACGTGAGTATAACTCAGCTCTAAAAGCTTCTGGGCCATAACTGGAAACCTAAACCATGTCAACATCAACGAGACAGCACAGATGAGGAATTGAATGTCATTGTGTCTGTACATATATGTGTTTCCTTATCATTATCATTTTCCTTATCATTGTATGACATTTTTATGTGTGTGTCCCCCCCCCCAGTCCTCACGCAGTTCCAGATCGCCTGCGCCTGCGAGTGAATCGGATCAGCCTCCAGGAGTACGACCGGCTGCAGTACGACAAAGAGCGACTGCGAGACATCTGTGAGTCTCACTGAGCTCAAAACACTTTAAACGCTTTGGCTGTACTCTTCTTGTACGTGAGCATGTTTCCCCACAGCTTCGCTCACCGTTTTGGTTTTCCAGCCCTCAACTCTGCTGTTTTGGTTCACTCTCGGCGTTCTCAAAAGTGTTGCTTCCAGATGATATGTTTTCACCTAAAAACCCGCCGTACGCTATCTTCCCGCCAGCAAACGGCAGACAGACACAGTTAGCAACTAGCTGGTGAGCATAGTGGCGCATTTAGCAGCTAAAGAGCCAGTTGGTGGAGACCAAAAAACTGCGTTAATATTAGACTTAGATTCATCAGGTGGCCAGATATATGACTCCTGATGAATGCCAATGTTCTGTATATCTGCTGGATGTGTAAATTAGCTACTGCTTGCTAACAAGTTGGTCATATCGAACCCTATAAGGAGATGAAATGTCGATGCTGTGTTTCTAGCTTGTTAATGCGGGTTTAACTCACTTTAGTGTTTGTGTGTTTCCAGCCATCCCTGTAGGCATCGTGGTGGTGAGGGGCGACTGTGACCTGGAGACATGCAGACTCTATATCGACAGATTGCAAGAGGCGAGTTTTCCCCCTGCTCTATCGTCATCATTATGCTCATCATCACATTCCCGCTCCCCTCCTCTGTTTCTCCCTCAACATTACTAGTTCATGGTGCTCGCGGCGTCATGTCTCCGCTCTTAAGTCATGCGTGGACGGAGCCACCAACCGGGGATGCTAACAGAACTAACATCTGTGCAAGTTTTCTATGTAAATGCTTTGGCTGTTTGTTAACCTTGAAACCTGTCTGCTGTGCTTGCTAGGACTTACACCAGGCGCCATCTACTGGCCACAGAGTGCACTATCAGGTATATGACTTTTGGGTGTCTTTCTGCAGAAAAAAAACAAGTTTGGTCATTACTAGATTTGAAGGCTTTAGAAGCTATTTAAAAATCTCTAAATCTGACTTTTTGCAAAACCTTCCAGGACTTTTCCCCCAGATTTCTATTCTTGCTGTGTTGCATTTGAGCAATTCTGTGATAGTTATTATATATTTAGCAGTGTTTGCAGTTCCATAAAGCATGAAAATAAAGCTCTACACCTTTTTAAAATGAGGAATTCGCATACAAAAACAAGCAAAATACAATAAATTAAATCTAGGTTTTACAGACTGACACCCATGTTGAGTAAAGTCCTTCTTCCACACTGGAAATTAAATATAATCTGCAATATTTTAATCACACCAAATGCTGTCTCATTGTCCTGAGCGTCTCTGTCTTGTTATTGATTGTTCAACCGCTCAAAAACACGTAATAAATAATCCATTTCCCTGTCTGGTTTTCTCTCTTTTGCTTCTTCAAGTTTAGTTTGTTGTCCAGTAAAGGGATGATAAAGATCACAGTGTCTGTCTCTCTCTGTCTTCAGGACGAGTGCCGGGGCGTCCCCAGGACCAGTTCGAGCAGCAGACTCTCTCCCAACTGGAGCTTCCTGGACTGTGAGTGACTGAAACACTAATCAGGCCAATAACTAATCAAGTTAAGAAAACACAAATGCATTCATAGAAAAAGTACTTTATAAAGGTTTTACGCCAAAAAGCACGCCAGCGTTATCTACTCATCAAAACCTGCTACTCTTATTATCACTCCACCTTACTGTAGTGCTTAGTAAAACTTTTATTCTTTTGTTTGTGGTGTCATAATTATAATAATATCTTTATTTGTAAAGGGACACTACAGACTTTTAACACAAACAAATTATAGAGAAAAAAAGTAGATAAATTAATAATAAATCGTTAGAGCGTCAAGTTACCGCTTCCTTCACTGAAAACGTGATGTGAAATCATACAAAGCCAGTTTACAAAGGTGTGCGCAGTGACAGTGACATGATACAGTCCTCAGTATATTTTTGAAGTGCTTCCTGTTGAAATGCATGTCTCTGCTCTACAGCCACATCAGCTGACCGTTTCTACCGCATTGACAAGGCTCAGGTGAACACCGCTTCCTTCCTTTTGGTGCTCCAATGGTTAAAATAACAGCTGATGCATTTATGTTTGATTTCGAATGAAATGCTTGTCAGCCAAATGTCTGCTCACAGGCCTCTGCTCTGTACGCATGTGTGTTTGTAGGAGCACCTCCACTTCGTGACAGAAATCTGTCAGGACGAGGTGTTTATCCTGGACCACGAGGGACCAGTGGTGGACCAGGGATCGTCCACGGGGATGCCTGATCTGGTAGTGGAGCCTTCTGTGGGGTACGTCAGTTAGTTAACACTTCCCACAGCCCAAAGTAACATCTTCTAATGTCTTGTTTTGTTCACATCAACAGTCCAAAACCCCCCAAAAATACTCAGTTAACTCTCATATATGACAACCAAACTCAGCAGACGCACACATCTGAGACGCTGCAACCAGCAAATGTTTGATATTTTTTTGACTAAAACAATTACTCGATTATCAAAATTAGTTGCCGATTACTTTTCTGTCGATCCACTAATCAATTAATCAGCTAATTGTTGCGCCTCTGAATCTCATAACTGATGGTGACTAATTAGGTTAGAGGAGGAACTTCATTCAGAGTTTCTGATTTTATAACAGACTGAAACGTAATCGCTACTTGCAGCACTGAAAAAGTATTTTGTCTTTGTAATTTCTATTTCCAGGTCTCCACTGACGTCTGAGGAACAAGGTAGAATACACACACACGCACAGATTAAATGATATAAAAATGTATAAAAACTGGGTTTTTAGCTGTTGTTTAGGGGCATGTCATTACTTTGGAAACATGTTATACTTTTCAGAAAGATATTATTTTATTATTTCCTCCTTAATAAGTTGCACTTTCACTTTAAATGACGCTCTTTCACTTTTTTAGTTTCACCTTTTCAGCTTGAAGTAGTGTGTTTTTTCCCCTCGCTAAGTAAAATCGTAGCATCCCATGAGGGCCGTTTGGCAGTTTCAGTCCCATAAATCACCACGTTCAGGCTTGTGGTCGCGATAAGAATAAAGCCTCTGGAGACTTGTTCTGAGTAGGTTGGATGTGTGATGTCGACTGATCTCGTGTGAGTAATAAGTCACTGTTATTCCTGGGACTCTCCAGTCAAATGGACCTGTTCTTCCTCCTCCTGACATGTCTTAACATGTTTGTTGTTGGTCCACCTTCAGTTTTGTGAGTTCAGACACGTGCCTCTTAACAATATCTTGCTGTGTTTCCTTGTTCTGGTTATTCGTCGCTTCATATATCCTGTCAGACGTAGTTTGGTTTTGTCAAGTTTGTTTCATTGTTGTTGTTTTGTTTATTTTGGCTGCAGAAAGCGGCGGCATTGCTTCCCGAAGCCTGCAGACGCAGGATGACTCATAAAAGCACAAAGCTATACTTTGGAAACCACACACTCACTTTTGTAAAATTAAACATTTACCGTCTTCCCTGAAATCCTGCTTTATCAAAGCGTCGAACACAGGTTCAGTTCACAAGGCGAGAGCGGCAGAGCAAGGTGTTTGAGTTACTTTGAGGTGATTAAGTACTTTTAAACGTGCTGTTGAGAGCGGTTTGACAGCTCCAGAGACGACCTTCACCTGCCTGGATGAAACACAGGCGGCCGGCGGATTTGTAGGAAAATGAACGTTCAAGTGTGCAAACAGGCCCTGCAGAAACTCTGCGTTTGTTTCCTCACTTCCTTTATCTTGAAAACAACGCTTCACTTTGTATGCATTTAACATTTGTAACGCGGCAGAATAGACTCACTGCGGTAACAAAACAAAAAACAAAAAAAATCCCTGAACTTTAGTCATAGTCAATCATCATTACTAGCATCGCGGCGTTTCGACACAGAGGCAGATTTTTGTGGGAAAAGAAGAAGATGGTGTGTTTACAGGCAAACGGGCTCGTCCGCGGGAACTTGGCATAATAAGTCAGCGAAGCCTTGTTCTGCTTCATGATGTCACATGGTGATTTCTGTCTGTTTACAGCGCTGCTGATGGCCGCCAGCACGGGGGATCTTTCCATGGTAAAGTACAGTCATACACAGTCATACACAGTCATACACAGATGCACAGATTGTCACGGATGTGCAGTTAAACCAGTTGTACCTGTTTGTATCTGCTGCTCTCCACTGGGATTCGTACTGAGTCATCCAAACAGTCTGGGTGGTTTAATCTCAGTTTCACAACAAATCTGCATGGCTTCTAAAAAAGCAGCGATGATTCAGCAATAAAGCCGCTCCTTTTCTCTTTTAGCATGTGAGGATAAACTGCTGTCCTCGATTATAAAGCGTGATTTTTGATTTGAACTGTTTGGAAATGTTTTGGCTCAGGAGGCAGAGCGCTTGTCCTTCAGCCCGAGGCTTGGCGGCTCCATCCCAGCTCCTCCCGTCCACATGTCGACGTGTTCCCTTGGCGCCGCACGAGTGGCACTCTGTTACAGCTGTAACACTACAGATTTCCCATCTTAATTAATAAAGTATAAATTAATTAATAAAGTATAAATCTTAATCGGTTAAAAGATAATAGGTGCATAATGAAAACAGGACATCAGGAAAGCGACCAGCGATTCATATATTATTTTATATTGGAGGAAGAGGAGGACAGTGACAGAAAAGTTTTATTTTCTTAATTTCTAATCATCAAAAAGTGCAGACTTGAAAATGAACAAAAACATTCAAACCGTGAATGTATTTTGAGGCTCCTCCTGCAGGTTCTTAATACGATCTTAGCTTTCCATGAGCAGGTGGGAGCCACTCGTTTATTCATGATTCACTTCTAAGAGCGTCTTGATCAAGGATCCTTTTTGGGATTTTACGATTATCTTAACCTTAAGATGTCTTTTGGAAACTGGTTTGTTTGGAGTAAATACATGGAAAGTGTTTGCATGAGTTGGCGTCAAAGTCACATCACAGCGGTGACTTTGTTTGAGTTGATGGTGTTTCTTGGAAAAAACGACGTGTAGCCAGCAGTGACCTTTTGTAGAATACAAAATGAAGACCATCACTTTAATTCTTGGAGAGACTCAGTGAGAAGTGAGGTATTGCACGTGTTTGCATCCCACGTTAAATACCTCAAAGCTACAAACGAAGGATGTTTTCAAAAGAAATCCTAATCCTCTCTGCTGTTTTCCCCGTTTCTGCCTGCAGCTGTCGGAGTGTGTGCGTCGAGGCGTCAGCTTGTTGGTCAGAGACTCTGGAGGTTGTTCGGCGTTACATAAAGCCGCCCAGAACGGACACGCAGACGTGGTCAGCTACGTGCTGCAACAGGGTGAGAATGTGCATGATGCTAATGTGCTGTATGCAGCATTTTGTACACAATGAAGTTATATTTTAGGTTGTCTTTGAATGAAAAAAGCATACAAAGCTTCCGTTTCTCCCTCCGCAGGCTCTAAGGTGCTTCTGGATTTGACAGACAGAGAGAAGTATGTTGAGTATCTGTGCAGCTGCAGTGTGGTTTTCTCTTTGACGCCAGCTTCCTTTCTGCGTGTGTCGGTGCACCATAATCTTGCAACCACACTTGCAAGACCGAGACATTTTGCATGTTCGCACAGCTTATGTCGTTAATAGGACGTGTGTGTGTGTGCGTGTGCGTGTGTGCGTGTGTGTGTGTGTGTGTGTGCGTGTGCGAAGAGGGGACACTGCACTGCACAAAGCGGCCTCAGAGAAGCAGCACGCCGTGTGTCGGCTGCTGGTGGAGGCCGGAGTGTCGCTCGAGAAGACCAACTTCCAGGTAAACGCACACACACACACACACACACACACACTTACACTTGTGTGTTTACACTACAAGCCGGCACGCAGACACGTCTCCATAAAATCCAGCTGAGTCATATCAGGAAATGTAAATGATCTACAGAGAAATTTGTTGCGTGCTTTCTGGGGTGTGTGTCTCTCTGTTTGCTTTTACGTTGGCCTTGTATACAGGCTCTGTCAGCAAATGTTTACATGCGTGAGCTATTTTCTAATTGATAGTAGCTATGAGGGAGTGACAGGAAAGGCGAGAGTGCCGTATGGATTGCACGGCGATTTGAGGGGAATCTGGGATTTTCGGCTATATAAATAAACTCTGCTTGACTTGACTGACTTTGAACCTGGAACGCTACAGTTACATGTGATAAGTCTTATAAAGCTAAACCTCCAGGATGGCCTAGAGAGCAGAGCATGAATCACATGACAGCGAGCGGCAGCAAGCCGTGCGAGCAGAGTTAGTATGGCTGAAATAAAATAGAAATCTGTGACATATCTCATGTGCACCCCCCACTTCTAAAGTGCTTGATAAAACTGCATTTAAACCTTTTTATTTATTTATTTTTCCATCCTGGAGATAAACGGAGCGGTCCAAATCCACGAATCAATAACAACAAATCTGTCCCCTGCTAAGCAACGGAAACGTTTCTTAGAGTAGAAACCCCCACAGTCTAATCAGAGTAAGAACATACTCGTAGAGCTAAAAATCTAAATATATACACAGAGTATAAAACAGTATGACTGTACAGGAAGAACGTAAGTCCACACCGACATTCCTCACTCCACCACATATATATACTTCAAATATACTTCAAAACGCTGTGATTCAGGCGTTTTAATACAAAACTATTCAAAGGTCGAGCTTCTTTTTTGTTTTTATGTGCTAAACTGAATGTGTTTGGGTTTTGGACTGTTGGCTGGTCAAAACCAACAATTTAGGCACGTCATCTGCGACAAATGGATTGATCGGGAAATTGGCAAATTACAATAAAATGAAGGTAGTTGTTAGTTTAGCAGCCCTACGCTCCTGTTTTTATTTTAGTGACGGTTCCATCCTTCAGAATTTCACCTCCCAGCTCACTAAAGAAATACACTGACATCGTGTGTGTGTGTGTGTGTGTGTGTGTGTGTGTGTGTGTGTGTGTGTGTCTCCACCAGGGGAAGACGCCAGCGGACCAAGCGGAGGGAGACTCTGAGCTCACCACCTACCTGAGCATCAGACAGCACACACCTTCTACCACCCGCGAAGACTTGGAGACAGCTGTCTGAGGCGCATACACACCCTCACACGCACGCACACACACACACACACTCTCATCGTGTCTCTGGACTCTGCACACACGCTGGCAGCGGAGACACATCTGGGAAAAGTGTAAAAAAAAAACGAACAGAGTCTGGTGAGTCGGACGAACCGGAGGAGTGAACTGCTTCAGCTCGCAGCAGCACTACAGCGGAGATTTTAATGGTCAACTATTTATTTGTATTTATTTATTCATATTGTATTTATTGATTGTGCTGACTGATTGACGGAGTGACTGATTGTAGGGCTTTTAACGGCTCAGGATGCAAGTGCACTTTGAGCAGCCGTCATTTATTTTGGCCACAGTTCATGTTTCTAAGAGTGGCTTTTACCCCTGCAGTCGTTGGAAAAGTGCCGATGGAGCTTTGGGAAGCAGCTAGAAGTTATTTCTGTTGGCGAAAATGAAAATGACGTGAAGTTTCATTTCAGAATGGATGGAAATGCTAAAGGCTTACATGTGTTTACCCCATGAAACCTGTGTGCCAAAGACACTGTAGTGTCATATCTAATCCACAATTCCTGTCACAGTGGTTTGTCTTCACATTGTCATAGATTGCTTTATTACCAAAAGATGTAACGACAGCGTTTCATTCATGCTGTTCCATTACTGGCACATTACTTTGGTGACATTAACGCTCAAAGAAATATCTAATCTCAACAACTGTTTAAGTGCAGAAGGAAGGAAGGAAACCAGAGCTACAAAGCGCTTCACAGCAAAGTGCAGGTAAAGAGACCAGACAACTGCCACCAATCTGTTACAGAGGTTTGAGAAAAGTAAACAAAACAAGAAATTCCAGTCGTCGGGATCACCAAAAAATAAATCTCAAGGGACACACACACACACACACACACATAATAAAAGGTGCAAGAAAGAAAAATAATATAATTCTGTCTTACAAAATAAAGTTTATTTTTCTTTAATATTTGATACTTTTACATTTTCAGGCCTCTGATTTAACAATTAACCTTGATCGATTAGTAATGATTGATTCATTTGTTTAAGTCTTTATGTTTTTTTTTTTTATTGTAAAACTGCCAAAAACTCACTGGTTTCATCCTCTCAAGTTTCTTTTCTTTCTTTGGCTTCTGTGATCTTTTGGAAATGCACATGATACATTTTAAAGGCCAAAAACTTCTATTAATCTCGAAAGTAGTCGGCAGATACTCGTTGGTCGCAGCCCCAAATCAGACGTAATTTTTTCCGAATCAAATTAAAATGTTGCATTCGAGCTAGTTTTTTTTGTCATAAACTTCCAGATCACCATGACCTCATCAGATTATTGACAAAGCACCAGTATTGATCCAGTATCGAGGGAGAAAAGCCGTCACGCAAACAAATATTTCAACTTTTCCCCCCCGGGATAGTGTGTATCTGGTACTCCTGACCCCACATGCAGCTTGTGTGTGTGTGAGACATAATCGTCCTCGTTCCATATCAAACCAAGTCGGTACAACTGCAGCAGAAAGGGGAGAAACTCTGCTCTCTGTGCAGCATGTACATGACTACAGACTCTGTGTGTGTGTGTGTGTGTGCGTGTTCATACGTGTGTGTGTGTGTGTGTGTGTGCGTGCGTGTGTGTGTTCATGTTCATGCGTGTGTGTGTGTGTGTGTGCAGCATTTATCTACGAAGAAAATAACAATCTGAGCCATATTCAATGCAATATGAATAGATGACGACTTTTTGCATTTCTCTAATTAATCGTTTACATTAATGTTTTTAACATAGTCGACCATTTCGCACCGAGGAGTATTGAATGTGCAATTTTACTTCAGTGCTGGTTGGGTTTATGATTGTCTTGTTATTCTTTTTATTTTTATTCTTTTCTTTTGCGTGCATGTATGTCAGTGGATTAACCCTGTGAGGTCTCTTTTGGTATAACCTGTTGTAAACTAAAATTGATATTTAAAGTAGGAACTGCTTCCCCAAGTGTTTGTGGGGACGCTGAAGCATTTTAAAGACTCAGATGAAGCCATCGTAGAAGTCATACTAACGCGCATTCGTGGGAAATTGGTTGGGAATCCCGTTTTTAGTTGCCACGAAGACTTCTCTTATGAGTCATTTCTTACATTTTATGTTTCCATCTCATCAGTTAGCTTCCCCTCCTTATTTGCAAGTATAGCCTCTAAAATAAAACGGAGTCTTGCCAACAAATGTTTTGTCTTCGTGTCAAAAAAAAGCATTTTTTAATAGACAATTTCCAGCCAATGAGAAGCCAGTTTATTTCATGTATAAGTTAGGATAACAAATGTTAATCGGCTTTAGGATTATAAAAGGACCTAAAGCTGTGTTAAACTCACACGACAATCTTTGCGTTCGGCTTTTTCTTTGCAACATATTTGATGTTCCGCTGCACAATCCATATTTCAAGCCCCTCAGATCGGATTTTCCTGTCAAAGCATTTCATTCTTCTCACAAATGTACTTCTACGATGGCGACATCCAACAGTGAGACCTTCCTCTGAGCGTCTGGAGACTATAAAACAGACAACATGAGTGTAAATGAAAATCTTAAACTGAACTATCTGTAAATGGTGATTTTCTATGAAGTGACTGTGGTAATAAGCTAGAATCACTCTGAACGACATACACACATGCTTCTTATCACTCTTTCTAGTGAGTCGAAACATGACTTTGTATTAAACTGTGTCTCTCAACAAGCGTTGGTTATGCATGGCATTTTCTTACCTCCCTGGGATTATTTTCTGGTAATGGCAGAAAAAAAAGAGAGATGGCATTATCATTGTATAAACTATTAAATCATTATAGTTTTAAATGATTTCTACTCTGAGTTTCCTCTTAGGTCGGACATGTGTTGGTTCTTTTGTTTCTTCTTTTGCTTTTTGTTTTTCTTATTTTCCTGCCGATGATGTTGGGATTACTTGAAGTTTGTTGTTTTATTTTATTGATTTGTTAAAAAATAAGTTGTGCCGCTGTAGTTTTGCCTCTGACCTTATTTCTTCTTTGAATGACTGTTGGCGGAATCCACTAAAGACCGTTACTAAACTGTGGCATCTCCTGCTTCTTAAGGCAAAAAAAAACTAAAACATTTATCTAAACTGAAAATACCATTATGAAGAAGTCGAATCTAAACATTCAAATGCAAAGGTACGCTAAAGGTGAATCATAGTGTACAGTTGTAATGTTTTTATTCATCTTTTGATGAAAAGGGTAACAACAACAGTCAGGTCAAAGGTCAGAATATCTATAAAACACGTCCAAGCAATTAGCTATTCAAGTATTACACAATGAGTACAGAGATTATAATACATCAAATATATCAAAACTTTCTCAAATATATCGATAAGAGCCTACAGCCATGCTAGCAGCTCAGGTACTGTACTGAGCTACATGCTAACATGCTGACAGCGCTAACCAGCTGGCGTTTAGCATGTTAGCATGTTCACCATCTTCTTTGCAGCTAAGGCTCATTGGAATGTCGTACGTTTTGCAGGTATTGTCCAAACTAAAAGTTTGACCTGATGACGTGTCATTAAAAGCCCAGCACCAAAGAGAGGGAACATTTCACTCAAAACCACAAATTTCAACCTCATGATGGCGCTAGAAGAAAAGCCAGGGACCCAAAGTCATCAGGATTCATCATCTGGGGATTATGAATGTTTGTACAAAAATTCATACAGACGGTCAAAAGCTACTCTGCTAGCATGGCTAAAAGATTACATGACAGAAAGCCTTAAAAACATCATTCACCTGATTGTTTCCACTCATGAACTTAATATGTTTTATTAACATCCAATAAGAAGCACTGCAGTTTCCCCACTGGGGGACTAATAAAGGATTATCTTATCTTATCTTATCTATGGAAAGCTATTTACAGGAAGCTATACCAAAAACATATCTACACCTCACACGAAATGATTCAATTCAGACCTCTTGCAACAGATTATGAAGAAATAAATAAGAGATGAATTTGTTCCAGCATATAAAGGAGAAGTAGAAGAAGTATTTCTCAATTACATAGTGTTTGGTTTACTTCTTTTGGAGCACCAGACGGGTGGAGTTCAGTCCATCTGGACACTTTTAATTAAAAGGGGAAGTTCATACAGACATTTTGCAGTAAAGCACGTTCTGCACTTTGTTGGACTTTGAACTATATAAAACTATGAACATTAGATTTCAACAACTGATTTAACATTTTACCGCAGGGCGTTGGCTCTGTATAAAACTCACAGACTCCTACTTACGATTGTAATATCGAGAGATCTTTTAAGTTGCTGTAGACATTAAATAAACACTGTCATACATGTAATAAAGGTGAAATATATAGTAGAGTATTTAAAACCTTACAACATCAAACATGGTGAGTTTTTATGGTTAAAATTTGCTTTGCCTTGATTTTAGGTTTGAACGTTTACATCGGCACAGATGACTTATCAAGTTCTTCTAATAACAGTATACACTTCATTTCTGTAAATCATTATCAGTCATTACTTCACAGTATGTAAAGCAATGCTACTGTTCGTGATCTTCTAATCAAAATGCTGCTGTTTCTAAGTAACACAACCCTACGTGATAACAATATTTATTTAACAGGGTCACATACTGTATGAGACTCCACTGCCAACAGCCGATGTTGAATCTCTCTCACATCTTCCTCCTGCGTAATATTTCACTACTTATGTGATATTGTAGTCGTGAACTTCATACAAACAAGGGCGAGGTTGCACTTACGTGATGTGACCTGTATAAAAACACCCTGAACACGACGCGAGACTCTGAGATTTATCAGACAGCCGTGAAGTCGAATACAAACTCGATGAGTCATAGCCGGAAATTTTCTGTTACTTTTTACAACCAGGATATTCCAAAAGGTCAACGTACGTGTCATCAGAAGTTAAAAGCTGTGCTGGAGCTTAAAAATCATACCACACGTCTTTCCTCACACGGTTGAATTGCCATGGAGTTGTGGATAGATAGATTTTAATTTTTTATGAGGAGGAGTTATCGTCCATGTTGGCTTAAAAAGAAAAAAAAAATGTTAAAAGTTCAACACGCAACATTTTTATAATGTGACTGAAAGCTCCAGAACAGAACTAACTCAATGGACCTTGTGGTGAGATGATTTTGTCAATAACTGCTCAGCGCACCTGTAGTTTTCTACACGGCTTCAACTTTCAGACCACATTAAACGTGAACAGGTGAAACAGGTGAAATCGCTGCAGCTGGCAGGTTTAAAAATGAATTCATTCATTCATTCATTATCCATCCATCATTTATCTCATCAGTTTGACATTTCTTCTAATCATTTTGACCTTTTATCTCATAAATTTGAATTTTTATCTCATCCTTTTGGCTTTGTATCTTATAAGTTTTGACAATCTTTTCATCTATTTTTTTTTTACGGGCAGAAATGGGTTTTCACAGAGTTCTCCAGGTCAGTGTTTCCCAACTGTTTTTTACTGTGACTCCTTAAAAAGAAACAATGTCTACTTGCAACCCTTTGTCATCAGTTGCATTATGTCTATCATTTGACCAGTTCAACCAAAGAGGGGTTTCTTTTTTCTCTTGTTACATTTGAATAACTTCAGGAGGCTTAAGGGGTTGAAATTATTCAGTAATTCATGTGAAAAAAAAATTAAGGAAAAAGTCTGAAAAATAAACCATTTTTGGGGGCAGAAATATGCTCTAACATTTAAATTATCTGGTGAACCCTTGGAGTCCTGTGACCACTCGTGGGACAACTCAACGTACAGATCTATGTTCTTTGGTCTGTTTCCTTCATTTTGTTATGACAAGAGTAAGTTTTAGTGAGTCATGTTTCTGCTTTGTTGCACGTTTCTTCCCGAGTCTGCAGTCAATGTGCCAGTAGGTCGTCTGGAAGTAAAACACTTCTTGTAAGAAGAAAGACGTCTATCCGCCACTGGTCATAAGAACATATGCAGGTTTTGTTTCTGAGATTTCAGACCATCAAGAAATTGCAGAGCCTCTTTTCACAGGCCCAACCCAGGGTTTCTTCATCATACTCGTTTGATTGTCACAGTTCCCCTTTTCTCTTGACTCAGTGCCAAAAATAAAGTATGTTTAAAAAGGCCTTTTTTTTTAAATCACTGACACGTCATTCAAAAACAAAACCAGGTTTCGGTTTCCATCTTTTACAAAGAGATTCTGGAAGTTTCTGTCCCACGAAAACCCCCAGCCTTTACTTTGTGATGGATAATTACTTTAAAAATGTTTATGGGAAGAAAATAAAAACATGTGCGGCGTAGCGACAAAGCACGCCAGACTGTACAGTTGTAACATAATTTGAGTAACTGTGTGATTTTAGAATAAATAAAGCTGAAACACATAATAATTTTTTTGCTTTGTAACAGTTTGTCAGTTTCACTTTCAGTTACTAGGCTGTTTTGGTTAGAAGGAACACCCCATATTAAAACAGTTTATTACATATTTCTGCTGTTGGTCACATCGTGGCTCGAGATTTTAATTTGTCTACTAATCTTGCACAGGAATGCTAAAGGAAGAACTTGAAAAAGGGTCACATAAGTAGCTTCCCCCCCCCCCCATTCGCATTTTTTAACATTAGTTACCATCGTTACGTAAGACGCCGTGCTTACGTAGTGACGTCGGCCCAGGATGACGTCACTCGGTGATTAAAGTCAAGACGGAGGCGTTTGAACCCGCAGAGCTCGTAGACGGAGTCACCTGGGCGGACGGTTTCATTTCTTTTACCGTGTTTTTAATCCTTTGCACCGTAAGTACTCGCTTTTTGTGTTCTTAAACCACGTGAGTTACTTATTGACAAGTGCGTGTTGGCAGTTGTGGCAGTTGAGTGCGTGCGTGCGGTTTTAACTGGCAAAGTTGAATTTAACCGGCTCAGAACTACAAGACGAAACGTTCAGATAAAGTCTCAGTCTGTTCGAAACATCGGCAGACGTAAATGTTCTGCTGGTTTTTTGTTTTTGTTTGTTTTTTTTTTGTTTTTTTCGGAGCCAAGGCGTCGTTTACTGACGAGGAAGTTGGCTAACGGGTAGCATTTCTTAGCAGCTGCGTCCGTTTTTAGTGCCGTTCAGCAAAACGAGCGAGTTATTTGTACAAGCTCGTCATAATTCAGAGGAACGCTAACACAAGATTATAGAGCAATGTTTGAACAAAATAAGTTGAATTTAATTTAATCTGATGTTATTTGTAAACATGCTGAAGTAGGGTGTTAACTGAATAATCTATGGATTTGGTTTTTGATTAATCTGCTATTATTTAATCTAAAAAAATTTATAGAAAATTTAATGAATGCTGCTCACAACTTCCCAGAACGTAGCATAACGTCTTTAGATTGCATGTCTGGTTAAACCCAAAGATATCCCAACGATTAAAAGCAGGAAACACGTGAGAAGATGGAACCAAACTAATCAATTAATAGGCAAATTGTTTCAGTGCTATATAGAAGACCAAGGTGGACCAAAAGAAAACTTTCTTAGGTTTCCTTTCTCCTAGACAAAAATTTCATAACTAAAAATCAAAGTTCTTTATTCTCACTGGTGTAACAATGAAATTGTAAGTAAAGAACCAACATCAGTGCAATTATCAAGCAAAATAAGGATAAACATGTTAATAATTAACTTTTTATCTAGCTAGAAATTCAGGCTTTGAGCTTACTGTGCCTAATTTGATCACTTAATGATTTTTGAAATTTTTTTATTTTTATCAATAGTATACCAACAACATGGCAAACGGGCACGTGGAAATCCACGACCCCATGTCCAACCACCAGGACCTCAACAGCAGCACAGACTGTGACCACATATCTACCTCGGACACCAACAGCGTTGGCGGATCGGTGGAGTTCAAGCTCATTATGGCCTACGCGAAGAGGAGACGGCCCAATAAGGACGTTGGGTTGCCTCCACAACACAGCCCGATGGCTGCAAATGGACCACCCTCGCCTCAGGCGCCGGCCAAGACTGAGGAGGAGGAGAGGAAGATGAAGAAGCGGCAGAAGAAGAAGAAGAAGGGATGGAAACGTCTGCCAAGCTTTTTAAGGTGTATTAAACCCCAAACAGTAGACGAGGAACTGCCCCCAACTGTGAGGGGGCTGCGTGACGGGGAGTACAGATGTGAAGATTTTATCATTGTAGACGGTACGTTCAGATCACCTGTGTTTGAATAATTATCTATTCACTTTGTCCTCCTGAGACCCAGCCGATTCATTTATGTCCTCTGTAGTGGACGTCGGTGTTTGGTCTATATCTTTTGACTCATGTGAGCTGCCCTGCTAAGTCCTGCTGAGCTAAATAGAAGACATCCTGGCATTTCCAATGATGACTCGTGTGTTTGGATGGAATGAGGGCAACGTTGTTTTTATGCTGAGACGAAAAGTTAAAATGGAGGAGACTTTTCTATTCCTTCGGCTCTCAGGAGGATATGAAACTATTGGTTTGTCTATAAAATGGTGCAACGTGTTTGTTTTTAAAGGTGACTTGTTTTGTATGTGTGAAGCATGAAGCCCTCGCGTCTGAGAATCTGGAACCAGCAGACGTTTGGTATCTTTGCTTAAAATTATTATTGAAGTGGGTGCGTTTTCTGTCAATTGACTAATCGATGAGTCGTTGCAGCTCGAGTAAGAATGTCAAACTGCTGTATACCTGGTTTAAAATCTTTAAAAGGATGTGCACATGGACAAATCTGAGACATCGTGGGCATGTTGCATGTATTTTAGAGCAGCAGCGGCTTATTAGTCAATTGACACAAAATCAGTCGGCCTCAATTTTAATATGCGATTCATTAAAATGCCAAAAAGATTAATTCACACATATTCGGCTTCTTTTTTTTTTTAACTTGAGTTTAGACGTTGAAGTGTGGCCGTCGTCACACAGCCGCAGGTTCTTCCTGTTTGTTGACTTTCCTACCAGCAGGCTGTGAGTCAGGTGACCTCTTTCACTCGGAGTGTTTCATCTGTTTGGGGAAAGCAGCTCTCAGGATTCAGGCTTGGACTTGCTGCTGTAACGTGTGTGGTCACACCCTTGTAACACTTTTCTTGCTTCTTTCAGATGAAGAGAAGATAAAAGAAGAGGATAAGTTGGAACAGGTAGTAAGTAGACTGACGGAGATCGCTAATGAAATCCCGTTCATCCCTCCAGAAGTAGAGGCGGACTCGTCAGAAGGTGGGTTTTGGCGAACATATGTTTTGCTGTCACCCAAAAGTAAAAGAAGAATATTACGCTGCGGGGCTTGAAAACATAGCATGACTGACGCTGCTAAATTTGTTATGGGGGGGGGGGATCGGAATGAGAAAACATTGCTACAGCCGCCAATGTAGTTTCACCACAGTGCAGTAAAGAAGAGATGGTTTTACATGCTGAAAAGAAAACATCTTGCTAGAAAAAGCGAAGTGGTCCATTACTTGGCGAGGAGGTGGTTAAAGCTGCTGCATCAACAGGCCTGGGCCTTGTTTCCCCAAATGCTAAAGGTTAAGAATATCTCTTCACGTTTGTTGTCGTCATGCGTCGCTGTGATTGGCTCAGCTGTCTCGGAGCGATTAGGACATCCTCTGCTCTGTATTTCACTCCGGCCAGCCGCTTCTGCATTTTGCACAGCTGCACATGCATGAACGAACACAGCAGGTGCACTACCGCTTTACATTTGTCATTGTGCGCAATAGGGCCCCTAAATCGCATTCTTTAAGTCTTAAATGTTACTGCGCTGCAGCTGTTTATGGTTTGTTGTTGGCCTTCCAAACCTATGTTCTATTTGTTCTATAAAGCTGTTAATCACTGTGGTTTGCTTGTATTTGGGATGTTGCTTGATGATCACGTGTCCTGTTGTCTAGACGACGTGGAGAAAGTGATTGGCCTACTGCTGAGGGACGCTGGAGACAGACTGAACGAAAAGGTAAGAACTTTTCCTCCAACGTGGTAACCTGTGCAAATATCTAATTTCCTTCAAGCTCTTGGATCATGTTAAAGAGAATTATTTGTTGGAGTTCATAGCAGAGGTTTGTAGTCTGATTTGTTGCTTCTTGCTGGATTTAAGCTTTCATACATCTGGCAGCTCTGGAGATACAAATCTGTTTCAGTTGTTAATCTATGAAAAAAAAAAAATGAAAAAACACTCATCAGAAGGTGCTTCTCATCTCACCACCAGGAGCTGAAAGACGCCATTACAGCCAGAAACATTTTTTGGAGCTACGATTTCTTTAATATATTAATAACAACCCTTCTCAAGAAGATGGGCCTCGTGGCCTCTGACCCCGAAGCTCTGGGGCCACAAGCGTCGCTCAAAACCCAGATCGCCGTGACCTGTGAGGTGAGAACAAATATATATGGTTTTTAAACACTTACAATACATCTTTGTTTTTTTTTTTGACAAATCACTGCCATAAGCTATCACTATTAGACTAAATTAAAGTTTCTTTTAGACCATAAAGACTCCAACGTAATTGCAGCAGCACTCGGAAGTACAAAACCAATGTCGGAATACACCCATTACAAGGAAAAGACAGAAGTATTATCAGATAAAAGTAAAAGTACTTACTACTTTACAGAAAGTGGGAAAAAACAAGGTCATGACGAACCAACAAAATGATTAACCTGTCAGGATCTTTGTTTCTTCTCTTTCTTATTTGACAACCTCTACGATGCGTTCAATGACCCTGGCCCATGGGAGCAGTGAGAGAACCTGTAACCATTCGACTATCATCCTCAGTCCGGAGCATTATACCAAAAGCTCTGCGTTAATTTTCTTTTGAGAAAACTATGACTTTTTTTATCTCCAAATACTATACGTGAACATGATGTCTTGCCGCGAGCTATGACTGGTCGAGGTCCAACGTGTCTGCCACGTCTCTCGGCCGAACTGCGGCAAGAGCTCATGACTGTATAATCCCCAAATCTGACTAAATGGCCGCCTTAACAGAAACGGACGTGCTGTTGTCCGACCCCGGCATTAAGCGTTCGTTAAACGTCTCTTTTGTCTGAACGTGTCTGCATGTTTCCCGGCAGGTCACCAGTCGTCTGTCTACGGTGGACACGCTGCCCATGAACCGAATGCTTGACCACGGAGCCAGATATCTGCAGGATCACTATTCATCCTGGGCACAGCAGCAGGGCGGATATGTACGGTTAAAAAGAAAAAAAAGGCCTTCTTAATATCTTCTTGAAATTACTTGTATGACTCATAAGAATTTTCAAATGAATGTTGGTATTTTCATCTCTTTCTCAGGAGGAAGCCTTTTACAGTGATGATGATGATGATGACGACATCCAGTGAACAGGGGTTTTGTTTGTTACAGCTTGATGGCGCCCCCTGCAGTGAAACCTGCCACACTGCCACATCAAGGACCTCTGACGCCAATAAAACCTGTTCCTTCAGTTTGACCTGAACAAGTGGAGAGATTTAATATCACGCTGTTGTCCCAGCATCTTAGAAGTCACTCTTCCTGAGGCGTCTTGGCTGCTTTCGAAGGCTTTAAATTTCCCTCGAGGAACAAAATAAACCTCAGGATACAGATTTTTGTATTCTGACAATTCAGTTTACATGCACATTAAACCTGGACCTGTGAAGCATTAGCATGTCTACAGCTTGATGTGAAAAATACTAAATCATGTTGGTCAATTTCTTTTCTTTTCATAAGTGATTATGTTAACGATTTTCTCTTGTGCCAATTTTTTATTTTGGAAAGACCCGGAGTGGATGAAGAAACTACTCTTTTGTCATTCATAACTACAATTATGTTATTTGTAAGTGTTATTTCATGTAAAAGTTGATATTTAGGTGTCTTGCTTTTTGGGGCGAAGTAGCTGTAGACCTTTTTAAAATTGAAACGATTTGTGCTGCAGTTTGGTAGACAAAACATTTATTTTAAAAGATTGTTTGGCACTTGCACTTTCTCATAAACGAATGCAGAGTATAGCGATGCTTTGAACGCCTCAGGGATACGTCGGGTTATTTGGAATTGTCACCTGCATTTCAGGTTGTTGTTTTTGTTTTTTTTTAACTTCTGTCCAAAGATGTGAAATGAATTTGCCAAAGACATCTTGTGTACTGTAGGAATTTGATTATGCTACACATAAATGAGTACATAACTAAAAAAATAAGATGTATTTGTTGTCATTTAATCCCTGATGCTCGGTGAACTGGTCACGTGATGGCGATGTGTGAGTGAACATCTATGCAATGACGTTGCTTTATTGTAATGTCACGTGTTTCCTTTTAACTGAGCCAGACTTGATTTTGCTGAATTAAATACGCATTTAAGTGAAGACAGCACCGCTTTGTGGCCAAACGGGGAACTAAAATGTTAGACAATAATAAACTTCATAAAGCACCTTTTCAGTCGCTCTCAGCACCATTCAAATGTTATAGCTTTTTTAGTAGCTTTTAATTTACCAATTGGCTTCCCCGCCTGACAAGATTCTACTCGTTTGCGTCTGATAAATAACGACCGCCAGCAGCACTTTGCTTTAAATTTAATCTCCATTTTGGAGACTTGGCTGACGGCTCGGTAATTTGGCACAAAAACAAACGGGCCACCAAAAAAAGTAAGTTGCCATTTTTATTATGTGCGTCCGGATTAAAGAGGACCGGCCCTTTTTGTTTTTGTTTGTTAATCAACGCAGACGCTCCAATCCACTTCGCCTCGTGACCGTGAAGCACAGCTGCGCTGCTTTTGACGCGTCCCGGTGAACTGAGCCGAGCCGACCCGAGCCGAGCCGAGCCGAGCCGACCCGACCCGTTTCCACCTGCTGCGGCGCGTCAGTGGCTCGGTGACGTCTCGCGCTGTGCCGCGCCTCCCGCCTCGCGCCTCCCGCCTCGCGCCTCGCGCCTCCCGCCGTCCCGTCACGCAGCGCCGCGCGGTGACTGCGCGTGATGTTTAACGCCGCGCACCACGCTCGGAAACACGTCCCCGCGAGCTCCCCGGTCACGGCCGAGTCCATGTTCCGCGTGCGGACCGCGCAGATCGACGACCCCCCCGCGGCGCCGAACGAGGCCACTTGGCCGCCGCCCGGCGCCAAGATGCGGATCTCCAAAGCCAACAAGGGCGCGGCGGCGGTGGTGGTGAGAGCGGTGCGGCGGCACCCGTCTCCTCAGCCGCCCAGTCTGGAGAGTCTGGAGGCGGCGTGGGGTGACCGAGGCCACCCGGAGGTGAAGCCGCCGGAGACCCCGCGGGGCCCTGAGGCCACGAACGACATGGAAGGGGGCCCGCCGCGGAGCAGGAAGAAGGGCTTCAGGCCCCCGGATGTGAGGACCATCTTCTCCCCCGGAGAGAAAGACCCGAGGGTGAGAGAGGAGTCCGGGGAGGGTCACGGCTTCGAGCCCGCAGGCGAGAACACCTGGTGTGACGTGTGCTGCGCGTACATCTTCCAGCACGGCTTCACCTGTGCAGGTGAGTCTGGAGGTGGTGGAGGAGGCGGGCCAGACCATAATGAAGGGGATCTAACATTTAGTTTGAACACTACAATTACACAATTAGAATGGCAGTTTCTTCTGGTGATCTTTGCTCCTTTTAAACACTCAGACCTCTAATGGAACTAACGAGCCTCGTGTCAATCAAAGGCTCTTACAGCGGCTCCGCGTTCTAAGGCTTAGAGGCAAATAAAAGACCACGTTGCTTCGGCGCCCTGTCTCGGTCAGGGTTCACTGACCCCCCTTTTTGGGGGGGAAGCTCCTGAACCATGTCACTGCCCATCAACACGTGCAGGCAGCAGGTGGCGCCTTCCGACCCGCACGTCGGAACAAGACCAACAGGCAGGGCTCCGGGACGCAGCCCGGCGTGCAGGAATGCAGCGGGACCGGCTCGGGCCGAGCAGGAAGCGGGACTCGGTGTCTCCTCGAGTGCAAACGCTCGCCGTCCGTCCGCTCCTGCGCGCCAAGCGGCGGGAACGTGAACCGCAGAAGCCCGTCTTCCTCGTGCGCTGGGCTCCTGACGTGGCTGCTGCTGTCGGCCGTTACACTCACTCACAGAGTCAAAGTTAAAGATCCAAAAATGAAGAAGGCAAAAACTTCACAAGGCAGAAACAAGGTCGAGGCCGAGCAGAACATTTAACCGGGCCACGTTAAATATATTTCACTTGTGAACTGGCTCCAACCAAGCGTGCTAATGTGATCCACGATCCATATGCAGTTTGACAAAAAGGTTCTCGTACCAACGGTCGTTTAGTTCGTCAGGAGCTTTCAGCCAAGGACCTTTACAGCAAAACTGCTGTTTCCAAGGTCAAGAACGAAGCTTCATGGTCAATTCTTACTTATTAATAATACATATTAACCTCTTGAAGTTACGACCAATAAACAGGCAGTGTGTTGATCAGTTCCGCCGATGTCCCTGTAAAGCATCAAACTGAGTGGACCAGTGTCAACTTTTATGTTGTTGCTGGAATGTTTCGGGCAGGTAACGGTGACTCGTGGCTGACGTAGACCGCTGTGTTCTCTCTCTGGACGTCTACCTTCCCAAAACGGAACTTCTCCCCACTGCAGAGGACCGTTGACCACCAGTTTACTTATTAACGCGCAGAAACCGTTGCAGCAGCAGCTTCGTTCACTTATTGCTCTTAAACGTTAATGTCTAAAAGACATAAAAGAAAAAAGTGAATCATTAAATGCCTGAAGAGCAAAATCTGAAAAGTAAATTTTTAGAGGAGACAGACTGCGAAAATTCCAAGAAAATGCTAATTAGGAAGCTACAGATGCGTGAAGTGAAGCATCGTCGGCTTGAGGAAGATGTTGCCTTAACGAGAGTTTTGTGTCCAAACGTTACAGATTATTCATAGATTTCCAAATGCGATGAGCTCTGGCTGCGTTCACACCCTCCTGCGGTGGCGCTGAGAGCTCAGCACATTTGGGAAAACATGCAGATTAAGCGACCAGTGGAGGCAGGAAGCCCCAGCTACTCGTCGCACTAAGTGAACAGGATTTGCACGTGTGTTCACATGTCGGTGTGTTTCTACTCGTGTCACATGACACTCGACACGTCCGCTCTCGTCCTTTGTCCCTTTTGTCTCGTTTCTGTGCAGGTCGAAGTAACAGAAGCCTGCCGCAGACATCGGGAAGTCTTTGTCCGGTCAGGTTTAGCGTTGCACCAGATACGACGTAATTAGTCGCCGGTAGGTGGAGGGCATTTAAGTGTCTCTAATGGCTCCCTGTTGCTGCAGCTTGATTTCCACCAGGTCTCTTGTTTTTGTGACATTAATAGAACAAAATCTAAAACCCCACTTTAACCAGCGTCCAGTGTTACAATCCTTTAATGTTAAATGACCCCGTGACCTTTCCTCCTCCGTGCAAACGTGCGTTGGTTCTCTCACAACTGCAACATGCGATTACACAAGAGACAGCTATGAATATATATATATATATATATATATATATACACAGATGTCCATCGAGTGTTTTTTCTCAAGTACAAGTTGGAGGTATTTCCAGTTTTATGCTACTGTATGTTTCTACTCCACTACATTTATCTGACAGCTTTAGTTACTTTGCAGATTCAGATTCTTAATGCAAAATGTAAATCAATGAATATATTCTTATGCATTATTATAGGTGAAGCAGCAGCATATAAGGTCAATAAAGTCTTTACCAGCTGCAACAATAATGCCACACATTAATGCACCAAGAATGATATAATCCAATAATGTAATATGATTCTGCATCATGAGCACTTTAGCTTTTTGTGCTTTAAGTATATTTTGATTAATACTTAAATAAGTATTTTACTTGTGACAGAGTATTTCTACACTGTAATATTGCTTCTTTTACTTAAATATAAAATATGAGTACTTCTTCTGCCTGTCGCGGTATGAAAAGCCAAACGCATCACGTATGCAGTACTGATCTAAAAGTGATTTTTTTAGGGGGGGGGGGGGTGTGTGTGTCATCAGCTGCCACAGACGAGTGTATCTTGTCTCTTGTGGAGCCAAACTGTCACAGCGACTGAACAAACAAAGGACACACACACACACACACACACACAAATGGGGGTCAGTGTGTGTGTGTGTGAGGGGCGGGACCAGCACAGACCGGACCGAGACAGAGACACATCATGGGTGGCAGTGAGGGATGATTTTTTGGTGTCCAAAGTTTGGATCTACATCAAGTTATTTCTGGATTCAAATCAACATCTGGATTCTGTAGGAGCCGTGTGTGTGTGTGTGTGTGTGTGTGTGTGCGCAATGGGCCTTGGCAAAGCTTTTAGGAGGGTGTCTGGATTCTTTTATCGCTTTCCAAAAGTGATGCGACGCTCCGGACGGCTGGAAGTCAGTCTGCTGTGGGGGAACTCTGGTGAGCCTTGACATGTAGGGTAGTTTTATTGTTCTTATTTAATTTTTTTTATTTCTTCCTAATCAATGAGCTTATTTGCACTCTTTCCTTTTTGCTTCCTGTCTCTCTCTCTCTGGCATCATGTGTAGGAACGAAATATTAAAAACAGGTTTAAACTGATCTGCTCTTTTTTTTATTAAATCTGACAATGAGACACAAAAGCTGCAGTTGTGTTCAGGGTCTCCAGTGTCTGCAGCTATGTAGTAAGTGAACCTAATTGCCCGTGTAGACTGTAAAGTGTGTGTGTGTGTTGTAGTAATATGATACGTCTTTATGTTATTCTGACGAGCTCAATTTTGATACGACGATAAAACGCCTGGGAACGTAGAAAGAAAGAACATTATAAAGAAAGAAAGCAACAGATGGCTGCTGTATTTAGCAAACACCTGTCCACACACACACACACCTGTCTCCTAACTACTGTACGAGCATGTTGCATCCATTTTGTTGAATTGCTTGTTTTGGCGAACGAACTCTTGAATTGAATCATGTAACCAAAATGCAGCTGACCTTGGCACAACGTCACCAAATATGCACATAAGAGCTGCTTTGTAACATGATAACGTGGCTGTTCTCCACATGAACGCCGACACAGAGAATGACGTGATTGTCACTGTGAAAACGCTGTAGAATCCTGTCTCGCGTGATAAAACTCTGTGCAGTGATGTGACGCATGGTGAACCTTTAAACTCAAACTGGCACTTCTATTTCAGCTAACATTCATCTACAAAGCGAATGTTATTGTTGTCGGTGTGAACAGACTCCTGAACAAAATGGGATATCCATAATGATAACCAGACGCTGAACATATGAAACACAGAATGCCGTCCTGATTGGCCCGGACATGTCGACGCCATCAGTGTCCTGATCGCAAGAAGCAGGAAGAGAAGCCTCTCGAATTGTTTGCCAGACACGGAAGAATGTCTCTGTCAAAGAGCCTGAAGAGGAACGTTGACGTGGAAAACTGCAGCTTTAACGAAGCAGGGACTGATCAGTGTGCGTTTCAGTAAAGCTCCACCTGCACTGAGACCATCGCTGCTGCAATAGAATACGATGTCAGGCGCCACCATTACACAGGGCCTGCAGCTTTCAGAGAGAGCTGGGCGCCGCCAGTTGACAAACCGTGGTCTAGAACAGCATATTTTACCTCTGAGCCTTTTTAACTTTAAATGTGCGCTCGTCTTTTCTTTGAGAAAGGCACTGAATCCCGGCGACCTTTAGGGGTCGTGTCCTCCAGCTGACTTTGACCTTTGACCTCTTTCTGTGTGTGTGTGTGTGTGTGTGTGTGTGTGTGTGTTTCAGCAGCTGAGTGTTAGAGGAGCTGATGGTTCGCTGCGTTTCTCTCTGCACACACAGACTCTATTAGAGAGCCGGTGCTAAAAAACGTCTCGCACACAGGAGGAAAAAATAAAAGAGCCTGTCCAGTTTGTGCTTCCTGACCTTTGACCTCTGAGCTGAGTTCCACAATAGGAGCCCTTTCTCGCTGTGTGGTGATTTACTGAGCTGCTGTCTGTGTTTGGCTGCAGCCATCAATTTTGAGATATAAATATAAGTATATACAAAATAAGTATATTCAAACTGCTGTAGCTTCATGAAATATGCAGAACAATCATCAACAAATACAGTAAATTATGTTTTTATATATTCGACTAATCACGTAGGTAAAAACACGAACAAACGTTGAGACTAGACTTTATACAGACGCCGAACTATAATTCTTGCTTCTAGTGTAAAAGCATAAAAGGTTCAAGAGTTTGTGTGTGATGTTCGCTGCCCGACTGATTGAGTCGGATCGATTGTTGACGTCTGGGAAAAGCTTTTATCCCTGAGACAGCAGAGAGCGAGAGAGAGAGAGAGGAAGAAAAAGAAGAAGAGAAAAGCAGTAGAAAGAAGCGATGAGATAGAGAGAGGACGAAGAGCTCTTTAGGCTTTCAGATACAGAGCCGAGATGTGAGAAAACATGATACACATATTCAGCTGACGTTTTGTGACCATGCTGTTTGATGAGCATTTGTACAAAAACTAGAAAATGTGTTGGACCTTTTTTAATTCGGAAATTATGGCAGAAAATATTGACAGGAGCGTAAAATCCAAGAGAGCAGAAAAGAAAAAGTGCTCTGTAAAAGTCCTGCGTTCAAAATCTTAATGAGTACAAGTACAATATTAGCAGCAAAATGAAGTATCAATATTATGAGAAATATAAAGTGCTCATTATGCAGAATGGCTGCTGTCAGAGTTTTTATATATATATATAGTCAAATTATTACTGATGCAGTGTTACTGTAATTACTGTAACAGCTACAGCATTAAACTATAAGCATGTGAATGTTACGGTGGATTAATTTTAACTTCTTTATAAACTGTTTAATGTTTAACGGGCCGTTTAATTTCTAACAGTTAATTGTATCTAAATTGATGTTGAGATTTTTATCCAAAATCCTAATCTGCAAAGTAACTATGAACTATGGCCGTCATGTAAGTAATAATGTAGTTAAAGGTACAACACGTCACTCGGAAATGTGGGGGAGTAGTACTGGATGAATTAAGATTTTGACCTGATGATGGCGCTAGATGGAAAAGAATCACCAAAGGAATTGCAATTCATCCTGAGCAGAATGTGAATGTGTGAACTAAAATTCACGGCAAAATAACTGATATTTCACCACTCAAAAGCAGAAAAGTCAGCCTCACGGTGGCGCTAGAGGAAAAGTCAGAGGATCACGAAAGTCAGTAGGACCACGACTGGTCGTTGTTGTTGCAGCATCAATTAGCTGTTTTCTGTGCTTTTGGTTTAGTTTGATCCTGAACCTACTGTAGTTTGGATATGTAACTATGGATAAATAAATAAAACACACGTGCAGTTTGCATTATGGGATGAGTGGATGTTTGGATAGAGAGACAGAGGGATGTAGAAAGGCTCTTCCTCTGTGGCTCAAGTTCATTGTCAAAAGGTATCGAGATGGATGATCGGGTGAATGGAGAGAGAGTGACGGATGGAAACTGGGCGCGCACACACACACACACACACACACAGTATATACACACACACACACACACTCATAACAAGCTACGTAAGCGAGCAAAGAGAAACAGAGAGAAGAGAGAGAGAGTGATTGAGGATGACTGAGTCAGCAGTCCTTCCTCGTCCACCACCACCATCACCCCTCCTCTCCTGTCTGGGTGTCCATCACACTGTGGCCTCCATTTGACTGTTAAATCAACCACTCAGCACAACAACACACACACACACACACACACAAAGGCAGGGAAACACAGAGAGAGTGGTGGATACGCAAAGCAGCATCTGAATCTGATGGGGGCTGAATGTCGCTCTGAACTCGGCCGAGAGACTCTGATAAAGACTGCAGGGAGAGAGGAGAGAGGGTGTTATGTGTGATTCACTCCTGTGTGCGTGTGTGTGTGTGTGTGTGTGTGTGTGTGTGTGTGTGTGTGGAGGACGAGCTGATATAATGTAATAGATCTTTAGTGAGGATATTGAGTCGTGTGTAAGATGAAGATGGGCGATGGGAGCAGCCATGTGCAAACTGTCGGATAAAGTCGCACAGCACGTGAAGAAGAGGTCACCAGGTAGGATCATGGGAGCACACACACACACACACACACACACACAGCTTGTCGGAGTGTGTAATATTTGTTGTCCGTTGACAACAAAGCTTCCTCCTCTCTTCTATGCGAGTTATTCCAATATTTAATGATGCTGCTGGATTCTTGACGTGTGTGTGTGTGTGTGTGTGTGTGTGTGTGTGTGTGTCTAATGGTCTGATGCTCCAACAGAAGTTATAACTAAGGAGCTATTTATTGGTGGGCAACATCAATATGTTTACATGATTAGTGCTGCGACTAAGGATTCAGTTGTCGTATTGCATAATCCATTGGTTGTTTATTCAGTTAAACTTCTTTAAGTCTGTAAAATTGTGAAAAGTGGCAGTAAAAGTAGCAAAAGCACAGTGTGGAAATACTCTGCTTCAAGGAAAGCGTTGTTGTTCTCCTCTCCAACTCTGACTCACGTGTCCACTGTCGTCTTCCCGCAGCAACTAAACCTCTCGCGAGACTTTCTGTTTCGGAAGGATCTTATTCTTTAACAAGGACGTCTATGTCAGTAGTGTCGGCGAGGAAAACCAATAAAAGTATCTGTCGTCTTTTAGTTTTTCTTATATACAGTGGCTTTAATTGAGGTCTTGTGATGGGTTTTATAAGACGTTGTCGTGCGATTGGTCTAAAATCAGAGTCAGCAAACAAAATTTAAGTTCCCATTTTGGCCTCTCGGCTCAGAGTTCACTCTTCATTTTCGAGCTATCAACATGTTAGGATGACTTCTTCAAGCCTTCTTAATGTCGTATCTAAAGAGTTTCTCCTCCTGGAGAACGAAAGGAAAACACGAAACAATTGGGGTTATTTGGTGTTTTTGAAAAGCTCAGTGTTGTGAAACATTATCCTCCTTCATATTTTGCTCATGTCAGAATTTGCATGTCGTTGGTTTCCATTTGCAAAGGGGATCTCTGACCTCCACAGGGTCACTGCTGATATCAAAAGATTATTTGCATATACGTTACACACACACGCACACACACACACATATTCATGTGTTTTGTACGTTTTCCTTTTCTTATTTGAATTCCCTGTTAATCCCTTTGATTGTTCTGCAGGTTGTAAGTACACGTGTCACGCTGCTTGTCGGGACCGAGTGTCACTGGACTGTCACCCTGCAGCTCCGCCCATCAGTCACGACCATCTCAACAACAACAACACGCTGCCCCATGTGAGTATTACTCACGTTGTGGGGACACACAAATCTGTTCGCGCATATTTGAGCGTAAGGGTACAGGACGTTAAGTGATGGACAAGTGTGTGTGTGTATGTGTGTTGGCTTTTGTCTCCTGTTTCTGTCTTCCCTGTATTGCATAAAGCACCAGTGAAGGATGTTTCTCTTTATTTAAATTAAGGTCCAGTCAATGTTAATTGCACCTAATAAGACTTTTGATTACATATTTACAACACCACTACACTTTGTTCTTTTGCGTATTGTTATCCAACTAAAATATTACACTCTGCATGAATATGTATATTTAATCGCTGTGGCTTTGACAGGAGTATTTTAGAGCCCCACGGTGGTCTAAGCACTGTTTAAGAGCCGCCCCCAGCCTCATAAACGTCTGAGTTATCTGTGAGGCTGTAATCACAAGGTCCAACTGGTAGTCGTTCTGGGGCTTTTGATCGTATCACATGATCCTCCTCAGCAGATGGAGTTCTCCAGAGCACTTTTAGGACTTTGCAGGCATGTTGGCTTAATTTTGAGATGAATATTTAATTCTTGACTTTGTAAATCAGTAGTTGACCAAATAAAATAAGTATCTATGTATATACTATAGTAGTAAATAATATTGTAAAATCGTCTTTTGAGCTTCTGAGCTTTAAATTTAATTCTCACCGCCCAGAGAGGCCTTGGTGTAGTACAGTGTATCACCACAAGGGCGCACTGTAGTCTTGCAGTGTGGTGGCTCCTTGGCCAGTAATAAAGGCAGTGTAGTTTTCTGTATCATCTTCAGAATAATGTCCTTCGGGCTTCTTCTGAAAAACACTATTAAAGAAATAGGCATGTAAGTATAACGCAATGACATTTCCAAGAACATAATGTGAAGCACAAATATGTGAACGACAATGAATCATACATTATGATGAAAAAGCCAAAAACAAAGCGACAATGCAGCAGTCGGTTGATTTAATCCATTAGTCGAATGATAGAAAATTAATTGGCAACTATTTTGATAGTCAATTAATTGTTAGAGCAAAAATAGCAAACATTCCCTCCTTTCAGCTTCTGAATTGTTAAGATTTGTTGCTTTTACTCATCTGATTTTGGGATTTTCTAGACTATTGATTGGACAAAACAAGCTATGTGAAGGACGTTTTTCACTCTTCTCTTGACATTTTAGCTCGTAAGATGCTGATATGTGTCCGTAACTGTAACATGTGTTTCAGTGTGTTTTCAAATTCCATTGTGCTTCGACAAAACACTGGATCCCAAGTCAGGACACACACACACACCCATAATGCATCACTCACAAAGGATGGCCTGTGTGTGTGTGTGTGTGTGTGTGTGTGTGTGTGTGTGTATAAATCCTAGAAGATAGCTGGGTGTGTAGCAGGTCTGGATGATGTTAAAGTGTTTGTGCAGACCACCACACCAGACTCTATTATAATATTACACAACTGTAGGAGTTATTTCAATGTTTACATCTCATCTGCCAACAGCACCACTTCCAAAGAATTTCCAGCTCAGTGACGGTTTGGCGCCATCGTTCGTTAACACTGATGTGGTTTCTTTTTCACTCGGCATAAGGAGGATTAACACACACACTCTGAGGGTGCTGAGTATGGTGTTTGTGGGTTTGTAGGTTGTGTCAGCTACTTCATAAAACTACATTTTTGGTGTGTTTGCAGTGGGGTCAGAGTGTGTGTGTGTGTGTGTGTGTGTGTGTGTGTGTGTGTGTGTGAGAGCTGCAGGACATGTGGGCAAAGAGCTGCCAAGGCGTCTCACACAGACACGTCATCATGTCTGTCTGTTTCCATGCCCTGTATAGGTGTGTGTGTATACTGAATACATATTCTTAGAAGTGCAGAGAATTTGCCAAAAAAACAAACATGTTTTGGCGCTTTTAAAGTTTGAGTACTTATTTTGTATATTGGCATTGAAACTGATGTAACAGATGCTATAGATGGTGACACTTTTACATCAAAACAAAGAGCTAAACGACAGCTAAAGTGTGTTTTTCCTCACGAGAATTAGTTGGTTTTGGTGAAATATTCCTATTTTCGTCTGTTTGGTTGGAATGTTGACAAAGATGAGCTTCGTTCTGCAACTTAACAAATACTTTTTACACTACTTCTGCCTCTGTGTCTCTCGCCATTTCAAAAGATGCTGAAGCATCTGAAAGTGCCACTCTGTCAACACACAGTTCTCACTGTGTTTCTGTCTGTCTGCGGTCTGCGGCGGAGAAGCCGTCTGGAAACGGAATCTCTGAGATAATAACATGATGTGAGAGAGACATAAGCGCTCATGTGTTTCAGCGAAAGTGATGGAAGGAGTGAAAGTGCATGCGTTTGTGTTTGTACTCTGCTGCCTGTCCGTCAGTGAGTGTGAGAAGAAGTAGGTTAGTAGGTACGTCGCGTGAACATTTTGGCTGCATAAAATGTACTGTATTAGCTGCATTATGACCCCAAAATTAGGCGTAATGTCATTTTCAAGCCAACACCGGATTCCGGGGGCAGAACGGAGATGAGATTTGAAGTTTGATGTCAATCTGGGCCTTCAAACCTTGTTGCTGTCGGTGCAAAACGGCAACAAAACAAAGACAAACCCTCAGACTCTTTATTTAGCCACAGTACTGACTGACTAATACAACCAGCTGGCCAGAATCAGCAGCACATGAAACATGGACACAAGAACTCTTGAAAGTGCCTGAGAGCCTGTGTGTAAATTACGAATCTGAAAAATTATCTTTCTTTTTAAAAGTAAAATAAAACAAGCAAACATTTTATTTTCTTTATTATTCCTTCCCTCCAATCATCTTGTGACCCCTCACATTTACATATTTTGGGGGCCCCAGGTCGGCAGACACTGAAATACAGTTTATTTTTTTTGAGTAAGTCATTTTGAAGCGTGTGCTCTATGGGAAGCCATTCACGTTAATGTATTATTACACATCCTTTGTTTTACAGGATATTTTAAGTGTCCCGTGATTGTCTGAATGAGTTTTGGAGGTTTTTACACAATTTTGAAATCCATGCAATTAGTTAAATAATCCGATGGCCCCTTCGATCGCCCATCATGCTCACACTCTAAACCTTAATGTATCATTTCACTTTTAGGAAGAATGTGTTATTTGTTCTTTCAAACGTTACGTATTCTAACTTTAAATCTCTACGTGCACAGATAGCAGCGTTTAGCACCATGTTAGCATAAATCTGAGGCTAACAGGAATTCAGTTTTAGAGGTTAAATGTATCCTTGTTGTACAAATATATAAAGACAGAATGACGTCGGTGTTCTGGACTGTGTACTCTTTACCTGCTTCCTGTAAAATGCACTTTTTCAGTGTTTTGATCTCTGATGCTTTAAGAAAGACAGTCGCAGAGGTCAGAATTAGGCCTAATTGCGACAAATAACATGGATCGCAGTGTGCAAATATTGCTTTAAAAAGGTTTTTACGAGTTCCTTAAACTCATTAGGACGGAGAGCAGGGGGTGAGCACAACACAGCATTTTAAAAGTAAATTTAAGTTAAAAGAAGAAGGAATGTTAATGTGTTTTCCCTCTGAGGCTTTCATGGTTACTCATTAACAGCTATTGGTGACGGTAGGGCCGGGGTGCACGAACACTACAGCAAAGACACGCTAACACACAAGCAGAACCAGCAGGAAGGAAAACTGTTGTAAAAACTCGAGAAAACATTCCAGTGTGGGAAAGTGTTTCTCTTCTTTTCCCCCACTCTCCACTGCCTTTCATTTGTTCATTTCTTTCTCTTGTGTCATGTCGGTCTTTCGCAGTTTGACCTTCCAAGGCTGTTATCTGAAGTGTGACGTTATTGGTTTCACTTCGTACTTTTGACCCCTTTTTTTTGGTTTATGTCTCAGCTCTGTTTTGCCACCTGTCATTAGGACGGTTGCACTGCTATGGGTGTTTTTTGAAGGCTGGTTTTAATGAGCTGATATGGATTTTGTTCACTAGAATATGATGTTTATATCAATGCCTAAATGTGGGATTTATTCCAAGGAGGAGGTTAAAAAAAAAATCTGGCCTTAAAAGATTCCACCGGTGTTTCCAAGATCAGGAATGAACTTTAACGCTCAGAATCACAGATTTATCTTTGCAGTATGATGAAGG
The DNA here is from genome assembly GCA_036023855.1 of Gadopsis marmoratus. Taxonomy (NCBI): domain Eukaryota; kingdom Metazoa; phylum Chordata; class Actinopteri; order Centrarchiformes; family Percichthyidae; genus Gadopsis; species Gadopsis marmoratus. Next base: position 52,673 of record JAVQJF010022621.1, on the reverse strand, counting down.
CACAGAGATGAACTGATTGACGAAACCAGCCTTCTCGACAAACTCTGAACAAGGCAGCAAATAAGCTCATTTTGAAGAAAAGTTTGAATTCTAGTGGCATTAGTTTTGTCTAAAAATATAATATGATAATGTTAAAAAAGCTGCATATGAACATGATGTGTCCGCTGCTTACTGTGGACGCTGTTAAAACTCAAATGCTTGCAGTCTTTCAGTTACTAGGAAGCTGATTCTGGGGAGGTTTTCTTCGGACAGTTAAGATTTACTGAGGCTGAAGTTGAAAAATGCAAACTCCTATCTGTCTATTATCATCTTCCCCCTCTCAAAGTGTGGCTGTACTTGTTCTTTGTGTGTTTGTTTGTGTGTTACGAGACATAAATAATGAGCTGTTATACAGTCATAAATATTTCTCAGTAGGAAAGATAGTAAATGCTGGTGAGGAGATTCAGCAGAACTACGAGGGTGGGACACACACACACACACACACACACACACACCCTGTTTTATTACCACAGTGTTGCTGCTCTAAATAAAACTCAAGAGTTCAGGTTGGTTTTTACTCTGAAAGAAGACTTAACTTTTACCATTGATAGGTTTTGGGACAAATACTGATTGATATATATATATATAATTTTTTTTTTCTTCCTACATCTGTACTGTAAATATGAAGCTGCAGCCAGCAGTCAGATAGCTTAGCATAGCTTAGCATAAAGGCTGGAAACAGGGGGAAACAGCTAGCATGGCTCTGTCCAAATATAAAACAATCTGCCTAACATCACCTCTAAAGCCCACTAATTAACACAATATATTGTTGTCTGTTTTACGGAGAGTTATGTGTCGGACTCGGAGCCAGGCTCTCAATTCCCCAAAATGTTGAACTACTCCTTTAATGATTCACTATTACTTCAGAAGATTAACATTCAACCAGTTAAGGTCTGACAAGTACGTACATCCTTTATTCCATGTTTTTGATTCAATGTAGTTTAAATACAAGGAAACCACTCAAACGCATATTCCTGACTTGTTAGTAGAGCTTCAGAAAGAACATTTTGTGAGCGGCTAAACTTTAGAATCAGTTCAGATAAGGGATCGATTTTTGAGGCAGATGTCATGATCAGTCCCGTCTCCTGCAAAGCACTAAACCCCCGAACGTCTTCTGTGTTGCTGCTCGCTGGCCACTACTTTTTAAATAATGCTGAATCTGAATCTCTGGATATCCTTCAACCATCTGTTTTCATTCTGTCCTTCCTGTAAACAAACATCATCACCATCTGCTTATCGTGCCTCTCTTCCTCTTCATGTATCTCCCTTAATCTTCCCCCAGTCCTCTAATCAGCCGCCTATTGTGTTAAGGAAAGTACAAGCAGGGAGGAGGCTTACCTGCCAAACACAGAGAAGGAAATGGAGGAAGAGTCTGGGAGAAAATCAGACTTGTTGAGATAAAACTTGTTTACATAAAAGGCAAATGTCCGTTTTGCAGAAAGAAAGAGGCAAACAGGGAGACGCACGCACACAGTGTGGACAAACTGAATCGGCCATAATCACAAGTTAACATAAGATCATTTAGCTGTGAGCATCAAGATATGTTACATTACATTATTTAGCAGACACTAAATAAAACCTCCCATAAACCCACTGTACACAAGCTGCCTAGCACAGACAGACACATTTAGCAACAAGCTGGTCAACAAAGCGTATTAGCAGCTAAAGAGCCAGATATTTCCTTCAGGAGTTGGTGGAGACCAAAGACAGAGCTAAGATGAGAGTGAATATTGGTCAGTTGTCCACAAATGGAACTCCAAAGTTTCACTGATGTTGCTCTGTGTCTGTTGGATGTGCAAAAAACAAACTCCCAGCTCTTAAATAAATTATACCACAAATACCAGACGAAGGTTTGTGGAAATGTGTAGAAATGTTTGCATAACGTTTTCTAGAATATACTGTCTTTTTAAAATGTCTCGTAGGTTTTAAATGATTCACTCAAATATAAGCATCATACAGTACAACTTTAACGAAGTTTTGGACCAACATCTATTAAATATGTTATGTAAAACCACTAAGAGAGAAAAGACTGTTCAAGAAGAAAAACAGTCCAATGGACTTCATGAGCATTGGTCATAAAAAATGTGTGTGGCAAGGAAAACAATAGTGCAAATTAAAATACCACATGTCAAACATCAAAACCTGCATCCTCCAGCTACGGAAAACACTCATTTGGTGAGTACACACCCTGCTCAGCATCCGTCATCGCTTTCAAAGGAAATGTAGGCTATTATTTGATATACTATCAGGGTTCTTAACAATACTCATAGAGACAAAGAGGCAGTAACAGAGAGATGAATTATTGCAGCCAGTAGAACACTGTAATCTTTGTGGATTGTGAAGGATTAACTCCTCGGTCAGATGCAGGTCTGACAGACAAAGCTCCCCCATCATCAGCTGCCTGTCGCAGAAACAGGACACCAGCCGACGGATTACAGACCCAACAACAGACGTGTCCCATTGATTTCCTTCATTTTTTTTCGGCTCCAAACGTGTCCCAACATGGCCAACCGTGCAGCTAACGCCTTTTTATAGCTGAGTTTACAGCGAACGCCAGCTGAGCCCCACGTCGCCTCTGAGGAGTCTCCTTTTTACTGCAGTTTTGTCCCTTTTAAATGTAGGTAATAACCACCCAAATACACAAATTGACAAATGTATGACACATCCTTCCTGTCACTGTATCCTGCACAATTCAGTGATGCAGCATGAACAGACACTCAAACGGAGCTTTTAGGCAATAAAGAGACCATTCATGGAAGCTGCTTTCTTTCCACTCTGTCTGCCATCCACATCAAAAATGCCAGAACTGCAAAATAATTGATTGCAGACGAAACCTCCACTTTTCTGTGTGATCACTTGTTTTGCATTTCAGTGTAGCCAAACGCGCAGTGCAGATGTTGTAACGGACGCATCTTTCTGTTGTTGAACATCTGTAGGATCTGTGGAAGATTGTTGCTGTTAACAAACCAACCCCGTGTCCCAAAAACTATGTTTATATTCTACCAATTTGCTTTGCCAATCACAGTGTGGAGAGAGAGGTTTAGGGAAAGCTCGTGCCGTTTGGGGTACAGTTTGTCTTGTGCTTCAAGTCGCTGTTAACTCTTTTGATATTCAGCTAAAAACACGACCTTTCTGTAACCACAACCAAAGTGCTTTATCACGTTTTCGTCTTTCAATTGCAAATACATTCAGTATTAACATTTTCTCATTATTATGTTGATTACAAAAAACATGATGCAGAATACAGAACTGTTTGCTGTTGCAAGGACGTAGCGTATAAACACAGTTTCTAGGACAAAAGTTAACTTTATTTTTTCATCATCCCTTCAGATGTATTGCATCCTAGTGTTCCTCATTTATATTTACCTGTATGTTTCTGTCTCTCTTGTACATGTTGGATCACCCGTGACTAAAGTAATGATAACAAAGGATCACCGTGACCAAATTGCTGTTTTCCACAGCAACAGAAACATAAATCAAGGTGAATGGCAGCAGCAGGTGCTGGTTTCAAGAAGCAGCTTTGCCGGGTTCAAAGCCGGAGCAGGTCTGTTGACATCAGCCCGTGTTTCAGATTTGATTCTGGGGTTTACTCTGTCAAGCTATGGAGATAATCCAGTAAACCTGCTTCTTAGGACAGAGCTCTTGTGTTATGTGATTATGAAATAGAGAGTTGGAGGAGTCGGAAAGCTCCGCTGTGCTGCTCTGCAAAAGAACTTGGAAATATCTGCAAGGGTTTGACAGCTGTGTGTCAGCATTTTGAAAGCACAGATCTCTTTATTCGCTCTACAACGTGAGACTGGAGGTTGTTTTGAAAAACCTCAATTCTCGGTTGGTGGAAAATGTCAGCTCAGTGTTTTTATTAAAAGGCCCAGCACAGGAAAGGATGTGGGGTTTTCTTTCTTTCTAATTCATCTGCATGTCTGCAGCTCCGTGGCCACGTTTTATGAAAACATCAATGTGGCCGTTCTCATACTCGTCATCAGAAAATAAAGCCCGGTTTGATTTTGTGCACACGTGTAGGAGTGAGGAGCAGTGTGTCAGGAGGTAAACCGAATTCTGTAAAAGCAAATTCTAAGTAAATTTTCTGCTTAGTTTGTGGGAGGTTCAAAGGTAAACACAGATCTGTATCAGGGTGGGACGCTACAACGGACTACTCTGTGTGTGTGCATGCAGCGATCAGCCGTAACATCCAGACAGCACGGCACCCTGAGCGTCCCAATTATGCAACAACCTGCGATGCGCCGTGTGTTCCGACACCTTTTTGTATCAGAACCAGCATCACTGTTTCAGCTCTTCTGTTGGATCGGACCACACGGGCCAGCCTTCGCTCCAACACATCAAGTTGGAGGACAAAATGTTAACTTGCTGCCTAATATATCCCCCCCCCACACTGACAGGTGCCATGGTAACCAGACAATAATCCATGGTCTTCACTTCACCTGTCAGTGGTCACAAAGTTATGGTTGTATGCATACAGTGAATGTTTGTTAGCTCTTATCTCGGGTCCTTTCCTTATCCAGGCGGACGGCATCAGATACCGACCAGCCGGGATCGGAGTTCACTGTAAATGAAACACATTCACCATTCATGCAGCCTAAACAGAGCAGCGACACACTTTCACCGTCAGGCACAAATACCAGGCACAGATGTGAATGTACACTTACAGACCTCAGACTGAAACAACAGGCCGACGGAGGAAAACACAAGCATGACTTTTATTTTGATCATAAAACTCACAAAATCCACAATGAACCAAGAGCTCATATGTCTGTGCTCTTTAATATTAATTTTTTTTTTACTTGCTTATATGAAAAGCGTGATTAAAGATTATTATTTTAAACTGAGCTCAGCTGAAAGGTCTGTAAAGGAAGGAGAGTCAGCGAGAGGGAGGGAGAGAGATTGTGGTGGCAGGGTAAGAAAGTCTTATCATGTCAATAGATCTGTTTGAATTAAATTAAACTGTGTGTGTGTGTGTGTGTGTGTGTTTGGCTGGTGACTCTATAACTCTCACAGTTCTGTTATTGTGCTGCAGCAAAACAGTTGATTTCAACTGTTTGCATTCAGGCCAGCTGCTTCCCCCTCATCCTGTTAGATTTGGCGTAATTCAATTCAGCATTCAGCGAAAAACAATATTAGCCTTTCGTGAAGGGGCACTTTCCTCATGAAACTCCCATCGGTCTGAATCTCCTGGCTACACTGTGCACTTTGAGCCAGACAGAAACGTTCGCATGTCAGCCTAAAAAGTGGGATTAACTGGGGCGAGATCAATTTAACCCGCACCGCCTCCCTGCCAGGGGTGGATTTAGTCATCTGGGGTCCCTTCACTTTTTTACCACTATCCTTTCTACATGTTTCCTTACAGACTGGGACAGTAATGTGCATGCAGCGACTTGATCTGATTGTTGTTTGTCTAAACTAGCTTATCACAGTGGGCGGTACCAGCAGGGCCTACACCGGTGCAGTTTCCTTCTCACTGTCCCTTTTATACGATATGGCTAACATGCCGATGCTAAGCACGTCTGATGTTTGGTGTGTTAGTTTGGTGTGTTAGCGTGCGAACATTTGTTAATTAGCACTAAACCTGTCTAGCGCACAACATTAGTTGTGCAGGTATTTGGTCATAAACTTAATGTTTTGGACAAATTAAAACTTATATGTAAAGTCGGGATCACCAGAGTTATTAGGATTCATCCTCTGGCCACTTTGTATTTGAATATCCGTATCAGAGGTCTTAACACTTTTAGTGCTTTAACTGGCAACACAGAGTTTCTGCACTGTGGTATTGCTACTTTTACTTTAAGTAAAATATCTACATACTTCTTCCATCGCACATTTTAAACATCTGTATTTTGCTGTTTTTGTGGGAGAATGACAATGGGAGTCAAATGCACTCTGGATTTAAACAGGGAGGCTAAAGTCCAGCACCTCAAAGCTCCTTTCGTGCTGCTCGTCCCTCCCCGTCACTCCCACATTAACCATCAACAGCCGTGTAATTCTGCTCCCCCAGCTGCAGTGTTACCTTACGGTGCTGCAGCGTTTGAATTAAAGCCTGCGTCCCTCCTCTCGCTGCCTGCCAGTGATTATGTGATACGCCGGGGCTGCCAGCGATCCCGTCACGGCATTCCTCTGCTCTTTGATCACGAGACACTCAGTGTTTTGTCTGTCAGGATGAAACTCTGGGCCCCCGGGGGGGGGGGGGAGCACAGGATGCTGGGACACACTTTTGCCCACACACACACACACACAAAATAATGTATATCAGTTTCTGCAATCCAAAAGCATACATAAGGAGCCTGCACATGGCGAAACCTCCAAACTGCTTTCATGCAATTTGTGGATCAGTTTCCTGAGGTCAGAGTCCCTGAGGCAACATGGAGCTCGGGTTGGATATTTAACACCTGTAACACCAAAACAAAGGAGTTCACACACACACACACTCATCCTCACAGGTGTTATAGGACTACCTAGGCCCTGCAGTGCTGTTAAGCAGTGAATGTGCTTCTGCTTGATGTTCACACCTGCAGACTTTGGCTTCATTCTCTCAGATAGGTGCTAAATGTTCCTAACATTGTTTAAACGGGGCCCTGATGCAACAAAACGCCCTTTAACCATCTGTAGCAGACAGTCACTCACCTGTTTGTGCCTGATTTCTTTGAATGATGAGCAGAGTTCTTTTGCTCTCACACACGTGCAGAACCTTTCTCGGCAGCCTGGATGCAGTTCAAAGGTGCGACTTTTGGCGGAATTCGACAGAAGACATGAGGCAATGAGATCTGTGTCGTTGACGTGGGAACCGGCCTTTAGGTTCCGCACTTTAGTTTTGGAAACGTATTAAAGCTTGAAACGCTTACAGCTCTTAAAACATTGTTGTTCTGCAGTCAAAGAAATCTTGGATGGATTCTATGACTTCTTGGCATCTAGTTTCTTGCGGTTTATGGCGACGTAGGTACTGAAGGTTGAACTCTTGATGCCCTCGCGCTGTGTGACTCTGAAATAAAACCATCAGCAAAGTGACTAACATGTAGGGCTGTGTCTTTGGTTTAATTGTCCGAGACTCATCTTGTGACATGGATTTTATTTACTCTGACCCTGACTGTCTTGCCATTGGTCACTGGCCTGGCTCATCACAGTCTTTTTATTTTCTTTCCATTTTTGCCCCATTCTACCCCTCGCCTGCCCACCACTCTTGCAATTTGCCAACAAGAGTTAGCAGAAATTAAACAAAACCGTAGAGAATGACAAATTAAAGGCGGTTCAGATGCAGAGCTCTCTCATACAGATGGATGACAAATGAAGGAAGAAAAAAACACGTGTGTCTTCCAGCCTCCAGAAGAGCTACAGCACTGATTGGCTTAGATTTCTTAAGAGTCTCTGAAACTCTACTTTGAAGGCTATAGCATTTATAGCTATAGCTGCATGGAAGCTAATTTGTTACCTGTTTGTATCTTTGTTTTGTCATTGACAAGCGCACCTAGTGGTCATTTTCCATAATGTGTTTATCCTACAGAGCCATCTTTGCTCCAGTATCATCCCACACTATGTGCCATTTTGCGCTCAAAGTGTAAAAAAGTTAAAATACTTTGTTCAAGGAAAAATGACAAGATTCTCTATTTACTTGCTGTATGCTGTGAAGCCTTTTTCCTATCATTTCAATTAAGATTTTAGGGAAACAACCACATCCAGAAAATCTAACTGGGCAGCTGTGAAACTCACATCCCCCAAAAGAAACACACTCACTGTTGGTTCCCACGTTTAAAGTAGTCTTTAAACACACACACACACCACTATCTCTAAGCCCTACTGCCTTTAAATTAGAGAACAGAAACACACACCTGCAGAAAAAGAAACACGCCCTTCTTACAAACACACACCTGTTCACGTGCACAAACATCACACACGCACACACACACACACACACACACACACACACACACACACACACAGGCTGGCAAGTTATTGCTAGTTAGCTATACAAGCTATAGTAATGTTAGCTTCATGAGTTGGTTGATATCACTGTGACTTTTTAACGTTTCCAAATGATTTTTTTTTAAATGAGAACCATATTTAAAGGGTTATAATTTGCATGTGATGGCTACATACATGATATCGTGCTAAAGGACTGAGGGCAGGTCAAAGGCTAACGTCTGGCATTGCAGAGGAGAGCTAGTTAGCTGATGTGTGATGAGGAAAAATGTAAGATCAGATTGTTATTTCATTCGTGTTTATGTATTTTGATGCTTTCTGTAAAGCACTGTGAATTACCTGAAGTATGAAATGTGCTACACAAACAAACTTGCCTTGCCTAACATACTATAACCCTTTTGAGCTCCTTAGCTTACATTCTGGGACAAGCAAGACTTAGCAACTACTAAGCTAGTTAGCCAGGCATGCGTACAGCTTACATTAGAGCACATGAACACACGGTTTAATCCATTCCTCACACTTTTGCTGTTGTACTTTTGGCTTTTGAATGGGGGGAAAAAAAGAAGAAACCATCCTCCAAACTCTTTCCATGACGGAGGAAAGAAAACATAATTAACTAACTGTTAATTTACTTTAACCTCAAGGGAATTCATAGTGTTAAATAATCAGAAATAAGGGTAAATAGTAATAGATGCATCTGGATGCTAAATTTAAGGTTTAATTCATCTTTACACCTGGGTGAGATGCTTTGCTGGGTTTTTTTTTTATCCCATTACTGTCTCATCACTCAGGAGACATGTAAATGTCAGGTGGTACTGAGGTCTGTTTGAACCTGTTCCTGCTTTGAAACTGGATTATTGTTTAACCAGACCTTAAACTGCAGATACTCTTGTCAGGGAGTAAAAGAAAAAAGCATGTGGACCATCACAGGTGACTAAAACCCTTCCACGAAAGTAATAAAATACTTTTATATGTTGGATAAATTGTAGTCATAGTTTTATACATATGTATCCAATAGTAGGAATTAAAAATAGTGCAACCAAGGCAGAAAGGCACATGATGAACAAACTAATCATCTGCACATTCATTTATCCAGAATAATTCCGACACAAATCCAGAGGTCAAGTGATTTGTTAGGCTTAAAAAGGAATTGCTTTGATTAAATAAATCTTTATATTTTATCCTGAATTAATCTTTATTGTGTCTTGAGCCCTTATCAGAGCCCTTACCGGATTCCCAATTCAGACAACTGGAGTTATTTTATGTTATGTTACCAACTAAATTGCTCATTTTCAAAGAAATACGTGCCGGCACAGTCCAAACACAGCGTCATATTGGTTGCTTTTGAGTGTGAGAAAGAACCTTTAGGTGAAATAAGTCAGCAGTGGCCATTTGCTGCAGGTTTTATGTAGGAAACATCGGGACCTGCCCCTTCTTTGGAATGTATGAAATGTATAACTGCGACGGCAGAGCTGCAGGATCATCCATCTCACCAAACCACCAGACCACATTTCACTTCCACAACCTCTCTCTCTCGCTCTCTACATCTCTCTTCTCTGTATTTCATTCATGACCAGCGGTGGAGGAAGTACTTTCTAAAAGTTTCAAACGTAAAAGTACTTGTTTTGTGCCTTATATATTATATTTTACATTATTAGATTATACATACTGATGAATGAAGTAGCATCACTATTTGCTGCTACCCTGAATTTTCAACACTAATCGTTAGTTAAGTTTTTGTATTATTTTCCCACTTCTAGCCCAAAACGTTTGCGTAAAACATGACGTACTAGAGAGAAGTTTGTGCTTCTTGTGCAGTATGCATTTCGGTGCCATGGGAAAGTTCCTATCCTTTGTATCTTCCCGCTGTTCACTTTGTGCCTTCACGTTTACAGCCTCGGAGTTGCAGGGTAGTGAGGGAGCTGCGTGCACAGGAATGTCAGTAATGTTTAACCAGGCTGGCTCCGGGCCAAAGTGACTGGACAGCAGATTAACACCGGTGACCAAACACACACACACACACACACACACCTCTTTCTGTGTACGTATGAATGTGTGTGCGTGCTTGTCCCGGGTGTGGCTCTCAATCCAGTCTAGTGAAGGAGTTGGGGTTTTGTGAATACTGAGACTGAGAGTGTGAAATACCACGTGTGTGAGAAAGCTTGTCGGGGTTGATTTCACACGCTCAGGCGTCACCTGTATGAGTCCTGCTGGAGCCGACCGCGCACGGTGGAGTGTCTTGCTGTGTGTGTGTGTGAACATGTTTGTAACTCAAACTGGCCACGCAATAGAAGAGATTTTCTATTATTCATACAGTAGTTATGTAATCAGCTGGTGCTGGATTATCCATCTGAGTGGGAACGCTGAAAATTCGAGAAAGAAAATTTCACATATGGCAAAACAAATGGTTTTTACGCCTGACTGAGGTGTAAAAGTTGGTTCACTGATAAAGCAGAGTGTGATGGAAGCAGACCTAGTGAATAAATCATGACCTACATGAAGCATGTGACTTAAATGTAGTGTTTCTATTCGCTAAATAATATACACATTTAAAAATAGCTGATTAAAAGCACAAAATACCCAGGTTTATTGGTATTGATAGCAGCCCTGATAGTGGCCAAAAATAACATATAAAAAGGTTCAAAGAAGAGAAGGTTAAAAGAACAGAGCGTATTTCTGATTTGCCTGTATCACACTGGACAGTTTAGGGACACCATGGTGGCATGCCAGCTTATCTGCATACTGTGTGTGTGTGTGTGTGTGTGTGTGTTGGATCTCTACAGTATTTTAAAGAAGCATGATGGTGGTTTGGCTGCCCCAGATGTGCCATGTTTATTTCTGGTCCCTTTTCTAACTCTCGCTGGTTTTAAATTAGGGCCTGCCTGTCTAAAGATCTCCCAGCTCATACACTGGTTGTTGGTGTGTGTGTGTGTGTGTGTGTGTGTGTGTGTGTGTGGGTTAGGCTCGATTTAGAGCAGATGTACCGTAGATTTCACCCTGCAACTGAACCTGCTTTGCTGATGGTTTTTGGCCTCTTTTTTTTTTTACAGCTGGATGGGCTGTTATACGAACATATAATGTTTAAAATCTTTAACCCTGCATGTAGTAGGAAACACGGTCCTGGAAGTAGCTGAAAACAGAAGGTACACTTTTAATTGCCTCTGAGCTGAAGTAATGGCTTGCAGTTGTTGGCCCATGACAGGGCGAAGTAAGAGACCACCCGCTGAAAACACGAAACTCTGATCCAGTTTACGAGCACATAAACTCAGCAGTTGGCCGGGTTGCTGCTCTACTGCACATACTGTATAATAGGGTTTCAGCAGGTTTATTATTTTTTATGTATGCTGTATGACGACAGCAAACAGGCGCTATAGGTGCACTTCTGGAGACACTAAGAGACATATATTAAACCTAAAACAAAACAGCAAGCAGACTAAAAAGCATGGAATCTGTTCCTCATTTTTACTTTGGAATTAGGCTTCTTAGACTGAGCTAACATACTGATACTGGCCTTTTTTTAAAATGTTGTTTTATCGTTTGTACATAGAGTAACATAATAAGACTGCTTGAGCTAAATGTTCATTTCAACATGCTAACATTCTCACAACAACAATGCTAACACATTAATGTTTATCAGGAATAATGTTTACAGTCTTCACGATCTTAGCTAAGCGTGTTAGCGTGCTAACATTTGCTAATTAGCACTAAACAGCTGAGGCTGATGGGAATGTCACTAGTTTAAGTATTTGGTCATTAATCAAACTATGGGACAAATACTTTTTTTTAATTGATTGCATACAATAATAGATTTATTTTATTTATTTGTATAGAAGGCTAATCTTCTTCTGTAAACTGTTAACTGCATCTCTGCACCAGAACCATGCCTTGTGGTAAAACCAAACCACAGCACATTGAGACTTCTCATTTGGGTTTGGCTGATTTTATCCTGAGCCTCCCATTGTCCAGAGCAAACATTTGCTTGACCCCGAAAAACATCTCAGATAAAGAGATTTATAGCCTTGGTATTTGCAGTGTTGTAGGTGTAAATATAGGTAATTCCATACCTTTATTGTTTGAACTCTGTTGTCGGTTACTTTTTATCTCGATACTTGTGTTTTGTGGAGCATTACCTGCAGAGGAAAATTGGACTGTTGGTAAAATGGACTTAAAAGCTGTCTCTCGTCAGTACGAGCTTCTTCCTGCCTGAGGCCTCGTTTCAGGTTAATCTAGTGAATTAGAAGCAGAGTGGACATTTGTAGAGACAGGAGACAAAACTAACTGACCATTAACAAACACCTTGGGCTGGATAATTAACCCCTTTCTAGCTGAGGCACTTTAGCTCTGTGCTCATTATAAGACATTCACTGTGGGTAAAGGCTGATGGGGAAAGAAATTCACATTGTGTTCATTAAAAAACACTGGCTGGTGTTGCTATTGGCACCTTGGTTGCTAATCAGTTCAAATAAAAAAAAGAAAAGATGCATGCAATCAAACTTTACCTCCCACCAACACAGATACACAACCACCAGCTTTAAGACCTTCTGGAAATGTTAAAATGTCTGAAAAGGCAGCTGTTCATGAGTCCTGTTCCACCCAATGGGAAGGGTGCGTACACTGGCCTTAGCAATTAAACACACACACACACAGAATGTGCGTCAGTCCAGCAGTGGTTGTTTGGTGTCTGTATTTTTAGTTTAGTTGATGCAAGCAGGGGCAGGAAAAGCATGTTACAGAGGAAAACACTTAGAAAGCTAGCGTTAGTTTGCTGCCTGTTGATCGAGGTAAGACACTACATTTGACTTATTTGCTGCATCTTCAAAATATTTGTGTGTATGTGTGTGTTTCAGGGTATTAATTAGAACAGGTTCAGATCTTCTTTGAGCTGCTGACGGGCGCTGCTCTGAAACTGACCTTTGTCCTTTTTATTTTAGGAATGTGGTTGTTTTGAATTTTTCTGAGGTTTGAGGGTGACTCCATGCCTCCTTCACCGGTGAGGAGAAAGAAAGCTCCCACTTGGCCTCTGGGCCAGAATCTGACCAAACCTGTCCTGATGCAACAGCTTAGCTGGGTTTTTCAGTGTTAAATGATTGATTGAATAACCACTAAGGATCTTTATTTCCAAATTTTGATTTTGATTGCTGCTTATTTACTGCTGCAGAGAAATATTTAGGATTTGGTACCAGGGGCTTTACAATGGAGCTGAATTAGCAAAGCAATATAATGGCTCTGAATTGAAAATAGAACCCGCATTTCAAGATTTCTTTGATGGTTTCACCTGCAAAATGTCACAGAAAGAGATTTAAAACTACTACAAAAGACGCAGCCGCCTTGTTGTTATTTAGGAGACACAGGGGCCTTTTACTTGTCTATCTGTGCCCAGGGGCCCACTGACTAACAATACACCCATATGCAGCAGTCATGTCAAATACAAATGTGAATGCAGTAGAGTGCACAGGGTGAAAATGGCAAGCTTAAATCTAAAGAAAAAATCTGGTATTGTTATATAATTTAAACTTAAAGTTGTGTTTTTTTATGAAGAGCTGTTTTGAAGAATAACTACATTTGAGAAAACAATCCCAGGTCAAGTTCCACTTACTGTACAAGCCAGTGGACCATGGGGCTTTCAGTCATATCACACAGTTTTTATATGCCAGGTTGTCATTAAGATGGATTTGATGACATGCCAGCAATCATGGATTGATCTCAATCCATCTCCATGCTTCCGGCGAAGACTGGAAATGGACTGTGTTGAGAAACAACTTTCATGCTTTTTTCCCGTTTCTGGTCTGTTTTCATTTGTTGTTGTTGTTCATTTGGTTTTCTGCAGTTTATGACACAAAACAGAAGAAGGGCGCACTTAATGAAGTAACCACACAATTTACAGGCTTGAAAGTGGCCCAGTTCGAGTAGGTCTCCATAGATCACTAAATCAGTACAACATGCTTGAGCAGAAGTAATTTACTTTCCTCAACATTTACGAATGAGAAGGATGTAAAAATGATAAGACATGGGATAAAAAAAATCGATTTTTGGCTTCTTTTTTTTTTTTTTTTTTGCACAATAAAAATATGTGACATCGCATAAAAAATAAAACCACCCATCAACCTTCCAAGTTTTTACCACAGCTTTTTTTAAAAATGATCTTTCATGAAGTGACACAAAGAGTTTACAGGAGTTCATATGCAAACCATCTCCCACGCAGCTCAAACCGGCCATCACGAAGCGCTGATTGGCCGGTCGAAGTTGCATTTGGGCGTGGCGTCACTCGCCGTCATACAGGTGATTGGCCACGGTTGCTGCCCGTGGTGGGCGGGGCCTTACTGTAGCCTGGCTGTCACACGCAGAGAAGTCGAGTCAGACGCCGAGGAGCGCGAAGGGAGCGCGGCTGTTCACTGGGATTTTCCTCCTTATCGCTTTCGACGCTGTATGAAAGGCCTACTTTTTTGTCCTGTTTATGTAACTACCGACGGTTAGGTGTTCTTTGTTTTTTAAAAAACAAAAAAAAAAAAGTTCACCTCTTTGAATGACTTTCGGGCTGTGGCGGCGGGGTGACGCGGGTGAGTTTGACGGGAGGAGGAGAAGAAGGAGGACAGGAAGCTCGTCCCGGGCATAACGTCGGCTAATGCGAGCACGAGCACAGCCGCCTAGCTTGTTTGTTGGAATTCGCGTCAAGCTAACGGCTGTTTTTTTTTTTTTTTTTTAGTTTTTTTTAATAGTTTTCGGGGTTTTTCTCTCTTTTGATGTGGCCGAGTTTGAGTCGAGAGGGTTTCGCCGCAAATGACGTGGACCAGCACGATGAGCAGCGGATACAGCAGCTTGGAGGACGACTCCGAAGAGTACTTCTTCACGGCCAGGACCTCCTTCTTCAAAAAGCCGCCGGGGAAAGTCGCAGTGAGCAAGGTAAGACATGAAAGGCACCCGTCGGGATAAACCTCCCCGTGTGTTTCGCGGACAAGTGAAATGCTGAGCAGGACAAAACTTTTAAGTCATTCCGAAGGGGGGCGTCGCTCAGAACCGCCTTCAGCAATCTGCCAAGTCAACATTCACGACTTTACTGGCGTAAGCCCGCAGGAAAAGCTAATCAACTCGAGTCTGCTTGCGGTCCATTAGTGGTCATACTCGAGTTCGGCGCAGGTCCTGTTTTAAAAAGCCGCAGCCATTTGAATGAAATGATCACGTTTAGTTTTGCGCCACCTGTTGTGTCGCCACCGTGGAAGGAGCAGAGAGCCTGCTGATTCCTCTGTGAGTTGAATTTGGCAGAGGACCCTGAAGACTTGACAAGTTGTACGTTTGTAAATTTAACCTTTTTGACACTGGCGCCCCTATGAATTATTTAGGGGCTCCTTAACTCGAGGAAGTTGTAGGAATATCTGCATAACGACAACAACCAGTCTGCGGCTTAATCCCCTTTTGGCAGTTTTGACAGGTTCGGTCTACATCGGCGTAGAGTTTCTGCTTCCAGCGTCGTCAAAGGAGCCTTTTACTCATTTGCATATAAAGGAATCCTTCATTTAGTGCTGAATCAGCAACAATAAATCTTAAAGCACAAAAGTAGGAGACAGATCAATCACAACTGGCCCCAACACAGGGTTTATATAACCCTAAAGAAAGTGATGCTAGATTTTAGTGTTTGTGAAGTCTTTACTTGTCTGCAGACTGAGATAATTGGATTGAGTTAAAACCAAAGACATTCAGCTTTATCATGTCTGGAACTCCAAAAAAAAATGAGGTCACCCTTCAGGTCCCTGACTAAATACTGGCTTGCTGCTACAGTATTAAAGTGGCTCTCAGTCATGCTGAGCCATTTGTACACACACATGCATTTCAGACAGTCTTGCAAACACAGCTGGTTTGTACCACACTTTCAGAACAGAATCGAGCTTTTCTTCTTCTCTGCCCACTTAGCGTGCGAGTGTGTGATATGGGTTTCTCGCAGATTCTGCAGCAGTGCATGACCCTTCACTTTTCCATAACAGGCCCTTAACACAGGTCTTCATTCCTCATGGCAGTGTGTGTGATGCACAATGGGGCCCATACAGTTCTGCAGGAGAGGTTGTGACCTGTGGTTTCTTAAGCTGTGGTGCCGGACCTGAAATGGGACCCTGGCATGGTGGTTTCCCTACATGCCAACAGTAATTGCAAGTAGAGAAAGGGACGTGTCCTTTGGGGAAAAATGTGGGACTGCTGTATGAAATTACTGGCGTTCTATTGGAAAAGTAGAAGGTTATTGTGCGAGTCGATGTGTATTTATGTTTACCACTGAGTTGTACTTGTATGGATGAGGCTGTAATGCTGGGGTCATCAACTACATTTGTCCAAGGGACGCTATCAGTGTCCTGATTGGTGGAAAACGCTTGCAAGAAGCAGGAAGAAAAGCCCTTTGAATTGTTTGCCAGACACGCAAAAATGAAAGCTTTGGGAGGCTTTGGCAGCTGACAAACCCTGCTGTAACAGATTACCTAAAATACTGGAGTTGACCAAGGCTAGGACATTTCACGAGCGTGGTAACTGTGGTAAAGCTGGCTGTGAAATTTGCCTCCACAAAAAACATTGTTTTTGAATGCTTTTTACTTTAAAAAAAATACAGAAGTTAGTTTGTGAATGCAATGCTCCTCCACCCATCCGGATTGATCCCATCCATCCTGCACCTGAACATATTGAATGTGCAACTAAACAAGCATTCACAGGGAAAAATGCACCGCTAACATCAGCTTGCAGGCTGGATAGCTAGTTAGCTGTTCAGCTGCCGCACATTAAATAACATGTAATTGTACCTACAAGTATGACTTTGGTCCAGTTCGATGCTGGTGTGTGATCCTTACTCTTCAATATCACTAACAACATGCTGTCTGCCCATAACATGTATAACAACTTTGTTTGCCTTGTCTCTCGCTCCCTACAGTGGCAACATTTAAAAAACATGCTTGCATTATTTTTTGACTACGGGGAACACGGATGACTAAATGTGATTTCATTTGGACTTGAATCACAGTGGCTCCCTGGAGAACCGAGCCATTTCTCATTAAATGGCACCAGGCTGTAGTTCTGTATATGAGGAGGTGGAGTTTAATAAGCTGGAGTGTAAACAGAGAGCTGGAGGATAAACACAGACAGGCTCTGGATGGTCAAACATGAGATGTAAGGGTGTGGCCAGAAGAGGATTTCTCACACACTCTCACACACATTCTCTCGCCCACTCCTCCACCTTTTCAGTGTGTGAATGGTGTTTCTGTTGGGAAATGTCACGCTGACCAGCCTCATGAAAACAAAAGAAAACGCTCGAGGGTAATCCCACCCAACCCCCAGGACGGACACACACACGCGGGACACATCTTCAATTCAAATCATCCTCGCACACTGTAGGCTGCCTGTGGTGTATTCATCATGTTTTTCAGATGTGACGTTCGGAACTCACGGCCATGTTGGAGCAGAGAAACTTTCCTCTGACACTGAATTGGTCTTATTTTTAACAATAACAGTAATGAAGTGTATTGACATAAAATGTCTTTTAAACAGGCGTCATATTACCACAGATGTATCCAAATCTCCCTCCATTCATTCATCAATGTTATGTCTTCTTCAGGGTACCCAGCATGCACTGGGACAGAGGTAGTTGAATACACACGTGACAGGTTGACAGTGTTATTTTAGAGCTACCACTGAGAGCTAAACACTGACAGTTTTTACACTTATGGGCAGTTTAGAGTTTCCGACTTAAGTGCTGCAACATGTGCATTGAAAGTAAATAAAACATGGGTCTCGAAAAGAAAAGAGAAAAGGAACACAAAGTATTGTTTTTAGATGCAGTATGGTATTTTGGTCACCTACTAGATTATATAGAAATTATATCATATTTCAAAGTTATTTAAAAGTAGTACTACTGTGTGTTGGCTGTGTACAGTCGGACAGTATGTAGTTTGCTCTGATGCTGCTTGTGTTGTGCCGGACGGACGTCAGCAGTTGGTTCTTCACTTGGTGTCAGCTGACCGGGAACGAGTTAAGATATGGATGGTGGTGTAGCGTATCGAGAGCTGGTTCCAATGGCTTTCCAATAAGAAACATGGCTTCCAATTCTACTCATTGATTCCTGCGAGCGAAGCTTGGACTTGCTCTCGCTGTCTACACCACCGTGTATGCATGTGTCAATGTACCTGCATAGCACTCACAATATATGGCAGTTTAGGGCTCAAAATGTGTGTCTAAGGTTTGCAAAAGACAGTTGTGGTACAAGAAAATTTAATCGCGCTGCAAAAATAGTTTGCTGCATAGAGGAAGTTTGTCTATCAAGAATTTCCTGCAGCCTGGTGTAAGTTATGTTCTGCCCCCGTCTCAGGTAAAAGTAAAAACACGTTCAATACAGTAAGCATTCAACAGCATGGAAACATTATTTTACCTCTTTACCAAAAGTTTTTGCTGCCTAAATCATTGAAAATGAAGGTGTTTTTCATGCTATACATGTAGTTTTTTTTTTGGTTTATTTTCAAATAGGGCTGAGTGTCAAATCGTAATTCTTTTTAGGTACCAAGCAATTTTACACAGTATTTTCTTCATGCAACGTCTGTATACAGCTACGGGTGTTTAGACAACATTTAACATTTGAGAGGCTTGGCTTCTTTTGAAATGAAATAAAGGTGGGGCTTTTTTTAAAGTTTATTTTTAGTAGGTATACATGTTCATATTCCTTCAAGTATAAGCACCTTTATTCAGTATACCACTTAAATAAGATTCAGTTTAAACGTTCAGCTTGAGGGTATGTGAGTGCCGAGATAAGTTATATCACGAAGCATTAACCCCGGCGATCTCTCAGTGCTTCTCCACAAACAGTGCATCAGTCATATAGGCCTACCACTCCTAAATGCTGAAATCCCGGCCTTTAAATCCGCTTATGTTTCCAGCAGCAGTATTACACGACCGCATCCATGTTCATTAATGTCACCTCTGTGTCACAGATTCATTCAGAGAGGAAGCTTGGCTCTCCGTATGTGTCGGTCTGAAAAACGAAGTGCTATCTCCTCACAAGTCGTACAGTAAAGTGTGCATTGACAACAACTGCCCTGTGCCAGTGATCAGTTTAAAAAGGACAACAGTTGCTTCCAGGGAAGGAAATGAATCGCAGGCCGCGTTTGCCTTTTTAAGTGGAACTTGAAGCAGAGTGATATCATAGCATGCAGTAATATTCCCCCCCATGAACTGACCTCCAACTGCCAGAGCTGATAGTGCTGATGGTGCGATTATTTCTTACCTGGCCGCGCCCTGCAGCCGTCTCCGGGTGTGTTTTCCATTATGATCACTTCTGTTTGCTTTTAGACACATTGAGTCATTTCGTGCATCCAGTTTGACCAGTCAGAAAAATGTGAATTTCTTTGGAAACCCAGCACACATTGGAGTGAGGTCATTCTCCACCACTGAGCTACGATTTCAACTTCTTATCTGTCAACAGTACCTATAGACCTTACTGTATCTTTATGGTTTTTATCTCTCAAGGGCAACTGATAGACTGACTGAATGGCAGACAGATACAGATCTTTTTTCTCTCTACTTCTTTCGCTCTTTTTGACTTTGTACTTTTTTTCTTTTTACCTGTAAACTGAAACCATACAAGTGTTCTCCATTCTGGTAAAACTAAAATGGTTCGAGTAACTTGGACTTGATGCATTTCATGCCAGAAATTACACATATTTAGTGTTGCTTTGTTTTTTGTCAGGATGCGAGAGCCACTTGGTCGCTCCAGCCTTTAAAGCCCCTAAAACGTGTTTTCAAATCTGAAGATTTCTCCCGATTGGTGCCCAGAAATATGCGACAGCAGCATAATAAATAATAAGCAACATATAATGTCTTCTGATGAATTATACGGTAAATATATATCAAAGAAACTACAGTGGATGGACAATGTTGGCTTATTTTGATTGACAAACCAGTTTTGTTGTAGCCGCTGTTCTTTCCTGTCCTCTTGGACATGTGAATCCAAATCCGTCCTTTCTCTCATTCTCCACCTCTAGATTTCCTTCCTCTGTCTGTCCAACCTCACCTCCATCCTGGTTCCTCACTCATTGTATGTCACTTCCTGGCTGCTCTCGGCTCTCCATCCTGTGCTCTCAACACCAACACGGCCAAGTCTTGTTGTTGCTTAGTAACTAAAGCCATACTGATTCTCAGTAGTACGCTATCTGATTTGAGGCAATCTGACATCTTCTTATAGGTTACTGCTATTTGTAATGTATAAAAGTGGATAATAAAAAGAATTGCTCTTGTTTCTGAAGCGAAACTCTTCTTGGATGTAATTATGTTGTTTAAACTCACGTTTTTGGCAGTTTGTGAAGCTACTGGCCCTTTGACAGTTTTTATCGGTCCAATCAAAACACATTGGAGAGTCTGTAATGAGAGGATTTTGTGTTTTTGCATAAAGCGATTAAGCATAAATAAAAGTTGTTGCAGGTTGATAAGCCGACCTGTTGATTTATCAACTATTGGTGATATGCCACGTTAAACACATTTCTATTGTTCATTAACCTCCTCCTTCTCATTTTGTTGCCTCTTCCTTCTACTGTAGCTACCACTTCTGTTTTTGAAACCCGATTCCTGACTGAAAACGGTGTGACGCTCCTTGATGTCACAGATATCAGCCAGCAGCCATCTGTCTGATACCATATCGATATTAGGCCTCATGATCCACTGTGCATTGTACCGCCCTTAAAAAGCTGTAAATTAAGTCTCAGATTTAACCTCATACACATGATGCAGGCCATCTGTTTGACAAGAATGAGAACAATAGAGGATTGATTTCACAAGAGTCCGTCTTTAGTCTGTGATTATCGCTTCCTTCGTTACCACAGCAAGAGGCCACAGGTTGTTGAGTATCATGAGTGGCTGTGTCACAAACAACGTTTAAATGCATTGTCATGAAATTTGCAGCAGCATTCATGGTCCCCTGAGGATGAAGCCTAATGAATTTTCAAATGCAAATATGAGGTTGGTTTTTAGTTACATATTTCAACAACTATTGTAATTAAATTTGGTACAGACACTCATGTCCCCCTCAGGATAAATTGTAAAAACTTTGATGATCACTTCACTTTTCATTTAGCGCTGTCATCAGGCCAGAGTCTTAATTTACCCAAAAAGTAATGAGATTCTCATGAGCCTCCGCTGTACTTTGTGTTAGCTTTAGTTTAGTGTGTTAGCATGCTAACAATGTAACAGATTAACATCGGCATGTTAGCATTGTCATTGGGAGACTGTTAGCATGTTGATGCTAGCATTTAGCTCAAAACACCGCTGTGCCTAATCACAGCCTCATAGAGCTGCTAGCACAGCTGGAAATGTAAGTTGCGTGGACCCTCGCTGCCACGCGGACACAGAAACCATGAAAAAACTTGTCATCAACCCGCCAGAATGAGTCTGTGTCCTTTGATGGTGTAATTGCTGCTTCAGAAGCTTTTACAGACACATCGACAGAAATAACATCTGCATCCTTTACTACATGTTATTAATTAATGTCGAACAAAATGACATCAGTCTATCTTACAGTCTGAGCCAACCCAGTTATGTATGTGTTAAGAGACCTATTGCACTTTGGTGTTTTGAAGTACAGTCTTTGTTGACTGTCTGCAGGTTACATAAAGCTTTTTTTATGAGACTCTCTTGCCTTTCCCCCGTCTCCTGCCCTCTGCTTTTCCAAAGGAAACACAAGTGGAATTGTTCTTAACTGCGCGGCCCTCACTATCTCTTCAAACAGAACCAGAGTGCTTTTAGCCTGGAAACACACACACACACACACACACACAGAGCTGTGTTGTATAATAAGATAAATCTGCCTTTGAGAGGAACCACCTGCGTCATGGAGAATATGAGGTGTTTGTCAGGACTGTGAGTGAGAAAAGGGAACGATGGAACGAGAGTATATCTATAAGGATGAATTTAGTAGCTTTCGATCAGATCACGTGAGCTTCCTCGACAGATGGCGTTTCCTGGGTGTCCTGGAATTATAGATGCTTAAATTTACTGAGCACTTAAAAGACATTTCATACATTTTAATCTATCTTCAATCTCAACTTTGAAGCAAGAATTCCTTTTTAAATGCTCAAAAAAAACAAAATGGTAATTCGGGGCTGAAACAATTAGCTGTTGAAGTAGTTAGTCACTTGCACTCGGAAAGATTTTATATTTATCCATTCCTACTTGTGTGCCTGGCTTGTTGACAGTGATGAATCCCACAACCAGCTGCCTTAAACAGACTCTCTACTGTACAGCTGTCGTCCAAACTCTCTGAACAGGTGGTCAAGTGGCCTCTCATCCCCCCTTTCTATCCCCTTCTTCAACCCCTGACTTCATGTCACTGTGGAGAAACTGACTACCTGTAGCATCATATTACAAGGCACCAGATGGAAGGTGTAACACTTACCTTTTACAGGACTGTGTTTTTACCTTCCTCCAGCACGTTCCAAGGCAGATCTTAAGAAGTTAAGAGATTTAGAGGAGGTGTCATCAGAAATATAGGGTGTTTGTTTATGCTTTTCATTTCAATGCATTTGCTTGAAAAGGCCAGGACTTCCATGCGTTTTCACAGCCTCCAAATGCAGAAATATGCAGGTAGTAAGCTGCTACGGTATACTACTAAAATCAAGGATTGGTAGCTGAGCACTGGCCCCAGATCTAAATCCTGATACCAAACTGGTGACCCACTTGTAACATGAAGATAAAAGGATGTAGAATAAAAAGTTCACTCCACAGAATAATTTCACTCAACAGCGCTCTTATCATCCTCCTCTTGAAGTTTTTACAAGTTTGAAATATTTATGTCTGCTTGTAGAGGAGTGAGTGGGCCTGTCTGCCTTCTCTTTGTTTATGTGATCAGTAATGAAGCATGTGTTGGCTGCTGTAGCCACCATACTCTGTGAGCCGGTCTGCCACATACCAGTCTTCAGTTAGGAACTCATCTGGGAGCAGTTTAGACCGGCTGTGTGTTTGTGTGTGTGTGATCTCCGAGGGGCTGCCATTATCACCAAACCACAGCGCACTTTGAGGCGGTTTGGTGCTCCGTTTGATGTGCGGAGGAGAAAGTGTGCGACAGATGACGATAAATGAGAAGGCAGGTTTAAGACCATCTTCTCTGAAAGGCTTTGGAGGTAAGGAGGGCCATTTTTGGTGTGACAGTCCGTGTTGTGGTGAGAGTTTGGGGCCAGAGGTAGCTGTTTTTGGAAAAGCTGAAGGTTAAGCTGTGAATGTAACGTGTGATAAACGAAGCAACGTTTCCTTCTTAATTTAACATGGTGTTAATTAGAGGTAGTCCTATAAACTGGTATAAATCAGACTGATACTAGCTGATATATGTGCTGACCAATATGTTACAAGATAATTGCAATACAGAAATGTCAAAGATTAGAAACATTGTCTGCATTACAGTTTGTCCAGTAAGTTCAGTTTCAGCTGCGAAATGCCCCGCTCAGTACACCAAAATTTTTTTTACAACTGAAAGAATTGGTGACTTTATCGATTCATCAACAGAAAATGAATCATGAACAATTTTGACAGTCGATTCAGTAATTGGTAAGTTATTTTTCAGGGGGGAGAAAGACTCACTATATTCTCACTAGTTCATCTTCTCAAAGGTGGAGATTTTCAGCTTTTCTTGTACGGCAGCGACAACAGAAAATGACTTGTTTTTACAAGGTCCTTCTCGTCCTTGATATTCTTTTTTTTTTTTCATGTTATAATACAACATACCAAATTATTCAGTTTTTACGGGAAACCTTTCTTGTTATAACATGTCATTTTATCTTGTTACATCACAAAACATTCTTGTTATTTCACAAAAGTGACGCATCTCGTTAAAACACACTTTTCTCGTTGTAATTACATGTTAAGTTGGAATGTTGTCACAGTATTTGTGTGGTTAAGTGAGTTTTGGACTGTTGCTTGTACAAAACAATACATTTTAAGGGCATCTTCTGCTATTTTATGATATTTTATAGACCAAATGATCTATTGAGAAAATAATCAGTATAGTGACAACCATAGGTTGTCTATATCATCATATTTTTTTTAAAGTCTCATATCTATCTGCCTCGAAAACTCAGTATGGGTCAGGCTAGGGCCTTAACCTTTGTAGAGATGTTTAACTCAAATGTCATAAACGACTTTTAGCCCTTTTTAAATGGAGAAACTTTGCAAATCTATCAACATTTTAAGTCAATGGAGGTTCTCTGCTGCTGACAGTGGAATCAGTACTCGGTGTAATGTGTTCAAATCATAACGTGAAACCATGTCATTGGTCTGTCGGTGTAGTAAATGGCGTTCCACACACCCCCACTAATCACACCAGAACATGGGTAATGTTGGGTTTGCACATAATGATGGTGTGGACACTCACAGACTTGCGTGCCAAATAAACCATCATGCTGTGTGTCATTAGCTGATTCATGTGACGCTTAAAGGTGGAGCAACAATCTGAATTTACACACACACACTCTGTGGTTTGTGAATGTGCTGTGTGATCATTATGTGGATGTGTGTGGTGGTTTTGAACATTAGGATTTGGCTCATGGTGGTTGGATATCACTCGGTCTGTGTTTTGGCTACCTTGATGTGGGACTGCGTGTGTAAAGGGATTTTCCACTGTAGCAGAGGTGAATTACTTTGTCTGTCTAGAGTGACATTACAGTGATCATTTTACACTCACTCACAGCAGCACATCTCCGAGGTATTGTTTCCATTATCGGGCTCCATACGGACACACCTGCCTTTCACATCCTCACTGTGGCCATCGTATCACAGCAGCAATGAGTAGTACTGTGATAGTACATTATATAATGTACATTGCATTTAAGACTCATTTCTACTTTTTCACATGAGCTATGAATACTCAAACACCTGCCATGAGATAGAAAACCCAACATATAAATACAGGAAGTGCAGAGAATATGTGTGGGAGTGTAGAGGTGTACTAATAAGGTGACGTAATGTGATGATAAACATGTGTCTGTATCATGAGGCTCTTTACAGTTGTCATGTAGGAGGAGTGCAACACAGAGTGTTAGTAATAAAGTTGTCAGATTTGACTCATGGTGAAAACGATCTGTTGCTTCATATTGGACTCACGGAGGCTGTGTATGAGTGGAATTGTCTGCAGTGAACCGGTCTTTCATCGTCTTCCATTACTGCCGTTTTGTTTGTTTGCTTTGGCTGGATTTCTCTTTCGTCTTTTTGTGGCTTCCTAAAACTTCAACCACCTCATTAATAGAATATAACTCGTAACGAGTGACATGTTAGTGATCTGAAAGTTGGCCGTAGTGTAATAAAACATTCTTATGAAGAAGTCATTTTGTTGTCAGTGAGTTTTTAAGTCTTGAGCCATTTCCACAAGCACACGTGTGTGCATGTATGACATAGTCAATAAATCGATCAGTCGATTGAAATTCTCTGGTGAACTGAATACCTAAATAGACCTTTTATCAACCAAATTATTAATCGAGATACGTATCAGCAGATTTTAATTCATTGCAGACCTAATCGACGGCAATCTTTTGATTGTCACATACTCGTTTTAACTAGCAAAACATTCAAACATAATCTGGCTCCAGCCTCGGAAACGTGAAGATTTTCTATTTTTCTCTCTGGATTTAGCAATCTTTAGACTTCAGTAACAGCTGTGAATCAAACATGAAGTGTGTGTGTGCAGTTCTAATGAAAGCCATTTGTCAGTCTGAGGACATTTCTCAGTGGGCAGTTGAAGTGGGAGCTGACCATCATACATGGTTGGAGAGAACATTGTGTTTTTAACGTTATACTTTTATCTCCAAAGCAACCAAGTTAACTGCATGGCCAGCAGGTGGGTTTGAAAAGCGACACTCGATGTTAGAATATTATTACCATTAAAGATAGTTATGAGGACGACCTTCTTTACTTCTAATCAACCTTTTCTTTCTTTTGTTCCTCCTCCTTCGACGTCTCCTCCTTCTTGTTGTTCTTTCTCTTCGTCCTTCACATTTTCTCCCCTAGTTTTTCTCTTCCCCTTTCTTCTAATTCTGCTCCTACAGCTCCCCCCCCCTTCTTAATTCTCTTTGCTTGTGTCTACCTCCCTTTTCCCTCTACTTCTCCTCCACACACCCTCTTTGTTGCTGTTGGTAAAGAAAGGTCTTGATGGAGTGAGCTCCATCTCTGGGTGGTCCCTCCAAACAGACTCCTTGTGGTCTCCTCGCAGAGAGTTGAACCATGACTGTGTGTCCATGTTGTAATGTTGTGCTTACTGAACCACTATGGAAACTAGTCCACTCTGGTTCACATCATTGTGTTGAGGCTTCTTGTCTCTGTGCGGTCCAGCTAGTTTAGTCTACAGGTTTCACTTCTCTGTTTGCAAAGACAAAAGCCTCATTATCTCTTTCCTTCTCAAGAAAAAGCTGACATCTTTTTTTCTTTCTTCTTTTCAGGGCGTTACTAATTTTCATTTATGAGAGTAACAAGAATCAAGCTTATAGCTAATATTGGCTTACAAGATAAATGTTTCTTTGGACAAGATAACTCAAATTAGAGGATCTTGTTGGATCAGGTCCAAATTATTTGCAGTCTAATCAGGTTGTATTGCTTTTAATTACCCTCGGGTCTGTCTGGACTGTCCTTGTGTCCCTTTTTGGATCGAGTGTCTTGCATTTTGAAGATTATTTCATGCGCTTGGGTAAGATTTTTCCAGACGTTTGTTTAGCATTTGCCCCCAAATAATATTGGACTTAAAATGTGATCAATAAAAATCTGTGATTTCCCGAAGCAGGATGTTTTTATAGTTAAAACAAAATGTAATTGGCAAAGATGACTGTGAAGGTAAAAGATTACAGGGTTCGTCAAAGTCTTGAAAGTTTGGATAATGCTTACTTTGAACTATTATGTTTTCATGCTTTCAATGCTTTGATTTTTAACATAATCTGGTGTTTCATCATCCACATACTCATGTAAACCAGAAATCTTTTAATATTTGGACTGACACTGTGCCATTGTCATATTTGTTTGTTGTGTCCTGGCATGTATAGTATAGTAGTTTAGGTACCTTGAAAGTGCTTGAATTGTACTCTTAAAAAGCTAAATTGGCTTTGTTGAAAATTAGAATATGTTTAAATTAGAAAGTGCAAATACAGCAAGACGATATTATACTTGAATCAAGAAAAATTGACTATAGTTTGTTTGATTACGTGTTGCTTAACTGATTATTGTTATTAATGGAGAGGCTAAACGCTGAATTGATTCTTACAAGCAAGAGATGTTGATCAATTCTATTTATTTTTTTAAAAGAGGAAATACTTGTATGACTTTTTTACAACAAATCAATGGCTACTTTTAGCGCTAACCGCTGTTTCATTTTGAAAGCACATTGAATAACACCAGGTATCTGTATCAGCCTTAAAGCCCCAGAAGACACTCAGGTGTGAAGGAATAGTGGTTAGGTTACAGAAAACAGACTGCTGTGGTTACTGAACAGCTCATTGTGGTGGTTGACACTGCAAAAACAAAGTTGGTGAGTCTATAAACAGCTTTAACAAGGCTGCTCTGTATCTACTGTATGAGTGTCCGTTAAATCCAATTAAGAAGAAGAGTTTGAGTCACTTCTTTGTCCTTCAAAGAGGAAAAGGTGTGAGAACTTCCACTTGTACAACACATTCGTGTGTGTGTGTGTGTGTGTCCGTTGGTGCAGGAATGCTGGGAGGAAAGGTGTGGCCGATCTCGACTTCCCCCCCCATGGACTCAACAGGAAGTAGCATAGGGAGAGGGAGAGGGGCGAGTGAGAAAGTTGATTTAAAAATGACAACAGAGATATTATGTTTAAGGTTTTTGCAGACACTCTGTAGGGGGAGGAACTGGTTTCCAAAACAGTGTACTTGTACTAGTTACTGAAGGAAAACCTTATTTTACAGGTTGGTAAATTCCAATAGCTTCCAAGAAAGTTGTCTTTAGATAGTTTCCAATAATAAATGAACGATTAATATAGACGTGAAACGATTAATCGATTGGTTGATTGGCAGAGCCAAAATGTTCCCAGGTCGCTTCTCAAAAGTGAGGCTTAGCTGAATAATATTGGGGTTTTGGACTGTTGATCAGACAAAATAAGACATTTGAAGTCTGATGTCACCTTTTTGGAAACATATTATATATTACAAGTTTGATGTCATCTATTTGCAGAGAGTGGATGCAGACTAGTGCGACAGTGCTAAACAGGCAGAAATGTTGCAGGTGTGTGTGTTTAAGATAAAGAAAATGCAGTTTGTCTCGCACTTATTCTTGAAACACGGGGGAGATAAAGGAGATAAAAGCTCAACTGTGATCTGATTTCTCTCCTGTGTTTGTTTTGCTTCTTTTTCTGTCCCGTCGGTTTTGATTCCGTCTTTCTCTTCTGCTTTTTCCAGCATTTCCTGGCAGCCCTGGAGTCCGTTCTGCCTTTTTAACGCTCCTCTGCTCTGTGCAACAAGTGTAGTACGGAGACATGCAACGTGATCATTCTGCAAATATTGTCTGTTATTTTTTTATACTTGGAAATAATTTTTAGCAGTTCCATTGCTGAGTTGGGTGATGACAGGAATACATCTGCTGTCATAACTTATGACCGATTTACATAAACAAAGTTAGTGCCTTTTCATATTTCTTCCTAATCAGCATTCAAGGCGTCAAACTTTCCCCTCTAAAAAGCGATGAGGAGATCGAGCATGTCGTCCATAAATCCCAGGGTTGGCTGTTCGATCCTGCCTCCTCCTGTCCACATGTCGAAGTGTCCTCGGGCAAGACACTGAGCCCTAAGCTGCTCCCGGTGTAGGCCAGTACCTTGCATGGCAGCTACATCGCCATCGGTGTGTGTGAAGGTGTGCATGAGACCAATCTGTAAAAAGTGCTTTTCGAACTGTTAAGGTTGAAAAGCACTATATTAGTTGAAGTCACTTTAAAAGCAACAATTTGTACACCATCATTACCTGCGATGGAGCCAGTAATATGGGCTTTTATTCATTCATAGCATATTATGATACACAGCATATCAGGCTTAACCCATTATTGTTATTTGTTGGGAGCCTAAACGCTGAATTGATTCTTACACGCAAGAGATGTTGATCCAGTTCTATTATATAGGTATTTACTATTTTGTCTTAATTTTTTTCTTTTATTAAATCTACTTGTATTTTTACATCAAAGATTTATATCGGACCTGCTGATGCTGTATATTGATCAGGCTATAGTTTTCCGTGTTGCTTAACTTGCGTGTTGTGATGAAAACCTTCGAGGCTCTGGAAATCTTTGGTTTAGATACCTTGAAAAGTGCTGGAATTGTACTCTTTAAAAGCTGTACGAACCCTGCATCTAGTAACTAAGTGGATAAAAAAAGACAGCATGTTGGTTTCCTGTCTAATTTTCCGGTCTCGATGGTGCTGTGATTAAACTATATGTAGATGATGTTGCTCTCTGACGTACAGATTTTCCATCTCTAAAAGTTGCTGCGTATTTATCAATTTTGACAAATAACACAATCGTCTATATACTTGACAATACAAAGAATATTGCAGATTAAGATACAGGCGTCAACACCAGTCAAACATTTTCTGTTTCAAGTGCAAATCAGCTTTTTTATTCTTCTTCTTTGTTGAAACCCAGCTACTGTGTTTTTGGTTTTCCCTTCCTCCGCTCTGTCCAGTGTTTGGTCATCCAGCTCCAGTGGGGCGATTCGCTGTGCTCTTAAATAGGACCATGACCTCATTGTGTTGTAGCTCCGCTGTGCTCTGCTCCTCTTGTTTGTTTGGATTTGGTTGCGCTCACCCTCCCAGCTCCTCCTTAACCCCCCCCCTCTCTACCCTGGCCTGGACACACTGGTGTACACACTCACAAGGGGCTGGAATGATATTTTTGTGCCAACAGCAACATCACACTGGGTCGGTGATATGCAGCTCTGATGTGATGGGGCGAGTGAAAGTGTTTGTTTTTATTGCAACTGTTTTTATGCGGAATTGGTCGAGTCTCAAGGCTGTCACCATCATGTGTCCCATGCCATGATCCCGCTGTCTTGTTTTCTGTCTGACTTTCTGTGGATGGTAAGATGACAGATAATCTCCTTACCTGTCACTTCCTGGTAGCAAGCTTTGACTCACCTGAGTCGGCAGGTGCTTAATCCGAAGACCGAATGTGGACAAAACCCCTCAGGTCAAACTAAACGTCAGTTGTACAGAAGGCATAAATAAAGGAACCTGTTTTCCTCAGATCTTGTGTGAGTGGTTGTGCAGATTTGTTGATGTCCACTGTCCCTCCCTCTGTGTGTCCTCCCTTTTAATCCTGATGAGTCCGTGTCTGTCTGTGAGTTGACACACATGCATGCAGACAGACAGGTCCGGTCACCACTACGAAGGTGTCAGGAAGTGACGAATTTGCTGTGTGATGGAGATATTTGAGATGTTTTTAATAAATGTGTCAATACAGTAGTTATAATCTATTAATTACAGTATGTGATGGCAAAATGTAGGATGTGGAAAAAAAAAAAATCCACAACAAGTACTGTGCAAAAGTTGTAGGCAGGTGTGGAAAAAGTGCTGTAAACTAAGAATGCTTTCAAAAATGGAAGTGTTAAAAGTTTAGTTTCATCAAATAACAGAATGTAGTGAATGAACAGAAGAGAAATGTAAATCAAATCAATATTTGGTGTGACCACCCTTTGCCTTCAAAACAGCATCACTTCTTATAGATACACTTGCACAGAAACGGGCAACGTTGATGGTCGTAGACGCAGAGGTCAGCCAAGGAAACTTAGTGTAGCAGATGGGAAACGCATCACGACGTCCATAAATGTCCTTCATTTTCATCATGTCAGCTGTGAATGACACTGACAGATCAATGATGCTTTTATCTGATCTAAACGTGTGATAACGGGCATGTTTAAGTGTACATAATTTCCTTTAACTCGCACGCAGACTGGCATTTCCTGCTCTGAGACGCATTACAATGTTAGAAGCTGCAGTGTGTGCACATGCTGCATTGGCACCTTGTCTTTCCCTCGAGCGGCGTGTGTTTTCCATATAAGGGTGTACGAGCCTTCAAAGCCTCCCTAGATTCTGCACTGTGTGTGTTTTTTAATAGATGTAGAGGAGAGCTGTACTATGCCCATGTAAGCAGACACACTACACTGGAGAATTAAAGTCTGTGCAGTGGCATTCGCATACTAACAGTAGGTATAAAACATCCGGACAGATGTTTCATACATCTGGAATCAGTTGTTTTTAAGGCTTCAAACGCTTTAAATGAAGAAAAAGTGGCTTTCACTTAAGTAGACTTTGTTGGTTTATGGCTTGTTTTGTTGACCCACAACAAAACCTGAGTCATCATGCATGTAAATTTAAATTAAGGCGGCTGCAGCTGACTGTTTTTTATCGTCAGGCAATCTATTGATTACATTTTTTTAAAATTAAATCTATGAAAAATACATAAAGGCCCAGAGGCCAATGTGTCACTTATCCATTTTGTATTCTGTCGCAAAATGGTTTAATTTATGATGATGAGATGGAGAGAAGACTCAAATCCTCACACTGGAGAAGCTGAATATGAAATAAATTAAAATTGTGGTATTATAAGTACAATACATTATATATGAAAACCAGATAATAAGGTTTCAGGAAAGTGCAGTTTAAGGTTACTACAACATGTTAAACTTTTTTGTGTGTTTTGTTATGGTGAGCCATCATCAAATATTTTGGTATATCTGTCCAACAGTCCAGAAACTAAAAGACAATCAGTTTTCAATCATACATGACAAAGAAATTAAGCAAATATTCACATGTTAGAAGCTGGAACCAGAGAACATTTGCTGTTTGTTTTGTGAATAATGACCGAAACGAAGAATTGATTATCAAAATAGTTGCTGTGTTCTGGCAAATCAAAAGCACACTTCTAGTTTTTCATTTCCAGTATTTTTTTATCATCTAAAATCAAGTTATATTGCCAAGTATGCAGTTCGTACTGTTGTAGCAGAGCAGTCAGGGTGGGGCTTCATGGTCATGCATGTGCCACTTTTTTCCCTAAAAACCAAACATCTGCATGCAGCGACTGCCTGAAAACATTTTACGTGCTCTTTACAACTAGTTATGTAATATGTTTTGGCTTCATCACCTGACCTGAATTATAGTTTTACATGTGTTTTCTTCAGTTCAGCTGTGTGTTGGTGTCAAATAATAATAATGAAAGCAAAAGGACGACTTACTTAAAAATAATAAATCGGAAGGGTTGGACTGAGCTCATCACCTCCCACGCTGTGTGTGTTTGACCTGCCGTCACTCGTGTTAGCCTGCTTGGAGGAGTTGTTAAAGCTGCCTCTGTACGGTGCACATGTGGCTATCTGTGTAGCTGACCTTCCCCACCAGGCTTCTCTGGCTATCTGTACATAAACACAGTGTTGGCTGCTGACTTAACAAACACACGTGTGCCGCACGCATCGCAAGCTGTTTGAATCAATTATACGCACAGTTCAAGTCCACTCACTTACGTTAATCTCTATCTTAGCCTTGATAACGTACGTTGTTGTTGTTTTTCTTTTCTTGCGTTGTTGAGCTTTGGATTGTTGTATGTGGGGCTCGCGTTTCTACGTTTCATCTAAAGTTAGAAGTCGGTTGCTCAGCACGGGACCCGGGCGTGTTTTTTTTGTCGTGTGCTGACCCCCCGGCATGCAGAGAGTGAGTGAGTGTTGCTGCAACCTTTTTATTATATAGGTGGGCTGGGTCTCGTGAAAAGTACCACAATGCTCTCTTACCCTAAAGCGCTGTGCAAAGGCGTAAAAACTTTATGCTGGCGTCCTGACGTTCTTCTGTTATGGTTCTTGTTCCAAAAGTAACGAATAAAACATTATATATTAGATTATATAAAGACAAACACATTTGTCCTGTCACCACCACAGCGTCTGTAAACTATTTCACCACGCACCCAGTGGGCTTTCTGTCAGATCTCTGGTTGCTCATCAAAAAACAAATAGACTGAAATTGCAAAATGTTGAGTCTTCCATGAGTTTATCATGATTTCTGCATCCACACAAGGGCTTTGCTTTGTGTGCAGTAGAAGTTACCAAATATGGTTTAATCTGTATTAACACAATAAAATCTTTTTCATCTAGAGCTTATTTATCCTTATTTAGAGCTTATTATAATTTCCCCACTGAGGGACTAATACAGCTCATCTAAGACTATGGTTTCATTCATTGTGGACATGCACATAAAGACATACATAATCAGCAAGGAGAAAGGCATGAAGAGTACATGATTTGATTTAGGAGGAACGATACAGACATTTTTCCCCTCCTGATATTTCTGATATTTTTATTCTTTATGCTGCACATATGTTTGTGTTTCCGTACAATCTGTACACCCTCTATTCTTAAACCCTTGATTCAGATACACAAGAACTCTGCTTCCACGCTTCCCTGCTACCTTTGTCCGAACAGAGGCTGTATTGTTATTGATCGTAGTTGACTCGTGACTTAATCATGCTTCCTTTTATTCTCTCTCTCTTTTTGTCAGGATGTGGAGAAAGATAGAGAGCTGCGGACGGAGTTCAACCGGGAGGAAATCGGGCAGAAGGTGGACCAGTACAACACGCTGACCAAAGACCACCTTAAAATGACCCTCGTGAGTGGACGACACGCACACGTCCCTTTTTAAAAACATGACAAACTATTGTACAAGGTAGATAGATATTCTGTATGCTGCTGCCTCTACCATCAAACTGCATTTACCACGGGTTTGACAGCCGAAGCAGCCATCACACTGACCTGTAGGGGAAAAAGTTGCATTAACGCCCGTCAAGGACATTCAAAGCACAATTGTACCTCAAAGGTCAAGGTCCAAAAATCTTTATTGTCCCCGATGGGCAAATTGGGCTGCAGCCATAAAACCTGCTGTGTTTTCATGTAAAAGTGGTGGAGGACGTACTCCAACCCTTTAGTTTAAAAGTAGGTGTATCATATTCTAAACAAAATCCCTCAAAATGTTGCTTAAGTAAAAGTACAGAAGTGTTGATTATATTATTCTGTTTTTAGCACCAACAAATGCATGTAAGAATCTGTACAAGAGTACAATATTTACCTCTGAGATGTAGTGGCGTAAAAGTATAAAGTAGCATGAAATGAAGGACGTACAGTCTACAGTACTTGAGTAAATGTACTTAGTTACATCCACCACTGTTGATATCCATGTTAGACATATTGTCTTTATTATGTTATATTTATTCTCACCAAGAGAAGGTTTGCATGGATCCATTCAAACAGCGCATAGACACACACACACACACACACACACACACACACACACACACACACACACACAAAACCAAAGTTACCGACTTCTCTACCAACTTAGTTGCAGCTGCAGGAATAATTAGACACCAGCTGACAGCAGGAGTTACCTCTTAAAGTCTCCAACTCTAAACTGGACCTGCACCATCCACCACTTTAGGTTAGACACACTCCTGTTGAGGGACTTACCTTCATTTTCTAATATTTTTGATAATGTTTGTGATGCTTATTACGATTGAATTGTCTTGGTTGTAGTTTAGAAAACAGTCTCACCACGAGTTGTCATGGAAATGTAGAAAACGTCAATTTTTCTATGTTGGCTCAAAAAATGTGTTTTTAAAGTTCACTCTTGGCCTTGGAAACAGCAGTTTACGGAACAATCGCACCGTGAGCTCCGTTAGCCACTTTAATCGCTAAAATGTTTAGAAACGTGAAGATCATGCGATACGATCGAAAGCTAAAGAACAGCGGCTTGTGGAGAGTGTTTAGAAGCTCTTTCCAGAGTCAAGGATGAACTTTCAAGTCATTGCTGTAATCTTCTATTCTGTTTCACCCCCCCCACAAGAAAGAAATAAGTTACTATACTTAAAACAGCTGGGATGTCCAGCCTCTAAGTCTCAGCATTTGAGGAGTGATGATGTTTCAACATCCACGCTGACGTCCTCCTGCTCCCAGCATTCCTCAGCAGTCACATCAGAGTGATGTGATATTATTGCTGCTATTGTTCTCCCCCACAGTGTTTCCCTTGGCAGCGTGATGTTGAATTCAAAACATGAGACACTATAAATGTTAAATCCAGTAAAAATGAAGTACTGTTGGTGTCCGTTAAAAACATCTAGACATCTTTTTTTTGGTAAAGGAACAGTAGGTAGCTAAAGGCCTTTGATTCAAGGGATTCAAAATGCTCCTGGGAACGTCAGGAAGGCAGACGAGGAAAACCTCGTACTTCTGCATGAATACACTAAAAGAAAGCACAAATAACAACAAACAGAAGACAGCAATTGCTCACTGTTAAGTGTATCTATCGGTATCTCCGGGTCGTGAGTCATTCTTGACGGGGTGCGTTCACTTTCTTCGTTTATCGGCGTAAACTCGGCCACGCTGCGGTTCACATAGTGAGAGGTGCCTTTTTTCCCTTACTTTGGTTGCTAACATTTGAACTAACTTTAAGGTATTATTTAAGTATAGACGACTCTTAAGTGAGCATCTTAAGGAAACCTGTTTTGCGCAAACCAATACCGTAACTCGGTATCGTATGGTGTGTTTTGTGCATCTGGCCCCAGGGAAATGCATTCATAAGAAGTCTGAAACCTGCTGCACCTGCTGAGGTGATGGTGTCACTATGTGAAGCATGCAGGCGGCTAGTCTTCACCCACACCTTTCTTTCTAATTCTGTCTTCTCTTCTTTCTCATCACTTCTGGGAGTTTCTCTTTGTCATCCTGTCTGCTTTCAGCTTGTGTTCTTTGACTTCTGTTCGTGCGGATCTCGTTTGTTCACTTGCGACCAACACACACACACACACACACACACACACACACACACACACTTCCTCCAGGCCCCACGTGGAGTAATGAGATTAAGATGCTGTTCCCCTGTCCAGGGCCATCTGTCCTGCTGCACTGGGCTTATTTGTTGAACTGGTCTCTGCTGGAGGGATCATATTGCACGTACCGCACTGCAGCTCTGGAAACCTTGATTTCAGCTGACTGAATACAAATACACCAAGAAGAGATCCTATTTTGTGTCTGTTATACAAGGTTTTAGTTTACGTTGATGCTGATTGTTTTACCTGTAATTACGATTTTAATGCATTTTACTTGTGTTTTAATTTGCCATTGCCAATGTTAATTTTAGCATCTGATTCTAATTTTGTCTTGGCTTTCGGGTAGGCCAGTCAAGGCGTAATGGACGCATAGGCACAGACTTGCGTCGGCGCGCTTCACATTATTCTAATTTGCCCATAATCACTTACTTGCTGAGTTTGGTTGTATGAAGGTCCAGCTTTGGATTGCAGCAGAATGAGTGAATGGGCACAAAATAAAATAGTTTGTCATTTTTTTTAGATAGTTTTGTGTGTGTGATGGTTGTTTTGAGTGAATACATGTTCTTGTTGTGATCTTGTGCATACACTCTAAGTGAGCAACTAGTTGACTAGCTAGCTAATTGGATAAAAATTAAAACCAGACATTAAAAGTATAACAGACGTGCCAGCTACAAAATGATTAGTGCTTTCTTTGTGATTACTAAATTACTAAAATCTCATACCATAACCATAACTCTCTCTCTGCGTCTCTCTCCCAGAACCATACTGGTGTGTATACCGGTTTCATCAAGGTCCAGATGGATCTGAGGAGACCGGTGACAGTGCGGGGGGGTCAGAGAGGAGCCGGAGGAGCCTTGGTGGAGGAGGCCTTCTATCTGCCCCGAGGTGTCACCAACACCCTCCACATCAGCTCCAATAACACAGTCAAACAGGTGGCGCTCTCGCTCACTCACTCTCACACACACACACACACACCTTAATTAGGATCTGATGACACTCGTGTTGAAGTCGGGGTTTAACAGTGGGCTAACAGTAAACAGTGGGCTGGTGTTGAAGTTTAAATTAACTCTTCAGTAAGTTTTGCACAGAAAAATATTTATTCTGATTGGCTGGAACACTTGATTCTGTCAGCTGTTTCAAATGAATTAACAGGACACTTAATAATTACCCAAGGTGAAAGGCAAAGGGCAAATATACTTGAATAATACCTTTCAAACAGTAAGGCAATTCAAAAGGGCTTCGTGTTAGGCAAAAAAACCTTTTAAAAATGCATTGAAGGGGAAGTTTAATTTAGAAAATAACACCTATAACCTTATAACTAAAATTTTCAATAGTCATATTGTACTAGCTAGCTAGATATTAGTTGTAGTGTTGATTAATGGTCAGTTAAAGCCCCTAAGAAATCCCAAATTAATTTATCTGCCTCATCAGCACTGCGTGGGTGCAGTTTGATCAGATATAATTCAAATTCTGATTGGTGCATAGAATATGTGACCTGATCACCTTTTCCTAACCTGCTTCAAACCAGTCAGAAGAGCCCAAACAAAAACACAAACATAGGAATCTCTCATGTCAAGTAACAAAATAAATGTTGTATAAAATGTAATCTAGATTGAACATCAACATGTGTACTGTGATGATCCTGTTTGTTTGCTAGCTTTATTAGCACTGGTCACTGAGGTCATTATTGACGTTAGGTTCACATTAGCTTCGGCCTGGGCCGAGATGTTTGAGTGTTTTGTTCTGTGTGTGTGTTCAGGTGATCGTCGCCCTGCTGAGCAAGTTCACCGTCGCAGACAACCCGGCCAAATACGCCCTGTACAAACGCTATCGCAGGGAGGAGCAGGGTAAGCCCGAGCCCACTGTGCGTTTCATGCCACTCATGCCAAACTCTGTATCGGATGCTTTGGCACCGGCATGGTGTCCACGATCTGCGTGCATTTGTGTGGGTGTGTATTGCTGAATGCCTCGCCCTCATGTTGCTGGATGTCGGATGCCGCAGGGCTCTCCCCACGATCAACCAGGAAGAGACAGACACACACACACACACACACACACACACACACACACACACACACACACACACACAGAGTGTATGTATGAATCAACAGCTGTTGCTGTGTCGTTGGGTATCCAATATCATCTTTCAGTCTATTTAGCGTCTCCAAGAAAGGAGAAGATGGAGTTTATAGGCTTTATACTATAAAACGCAACATAGTCACATGTGAATTTATTGCATTTGTGCAACTCGTTTTTTATATCTTGTTTTGAAGTCTGAAACATTTTGCCCCCAAACGTTTATAGAGATTTTGTGTTTTTTCCTCTTTGTGTTGCTTCTGTCATGTAAGCTCCCACTCTGGTTTAACCTCATAAAAACAAGTTGTTTAGTCCTGGTGCTGCTTTTCAATCGGAAATATGAAGTGTTGAAACATGACGCTGTCCTCTTAAATAATAGTTAAACATTTCCGTAAATACTCTTATTCATTTTATTTCTGAGAGTTAGATGAGAAGATAGATACCACTCTCATGTCTAATATATACTGAGATTCTTTCAGCTTTGGACAGAGCCAGGCTAGCTGTTTCCATTGTTTCCAGTCTTTATGCTAAGCTAAGCAAAGCTAACCAGCCGCTGGCTGTGCCTTCATATTTACCAGACAGATCTTACTTTTGGCAAGAATGCAAATAAGTTATGTAATGTAATAATGTTCCAAAACGGTCATACTATGCCTTTTTATGTTTTTCAGCGTGACGCTATGTTACAACAATCAACATGTAAATGAGTTATGTAGGCTGCAATAAAGAGAGTCAACTTTTCATTATCTCAGAAAAACAGCCCTGTTTATAGCTTTGGTGACGGTGCATTTTCCAGCTGATCAAAGGACAGTTTTAAGTCGTTTATGTATCCTAAAGGGTAGGAGAACTTTCTCAACACATACAGGAACATTTAATCCTTCAGTTTATCAGAAAAGTTCACATTCAAAACACCAAATTTGGAGATGGTAATGGTTTTCACTGTACAGGAAGGGGATGAAAATCTGTAATCTGAAAAGTAACTAAAACTGCGAGACAAATCTGAGATGTAGCGGAGTACAAGTGTGATCTCTCTCTTTCGCTCTCTCTGTTTTTGTAACTTACTGTGGCTGTTAATGTGCCGCACCCATCCTTTCATCCTCTGCCATCCCTGTTCACATGCGCGCGCACACACACACACACACACACACACGCTATAAAATTTAACTGCAGCGACCGCAGTGCTGCTTGCATGTACAGTATGTGGCTTGATGGAACTGACTAAATTAATTTCTGTGTGCGCTGCAGTGTATGTGTGTAAGCTGGCTGATGGCGAGCAGCCGCTGTTTCTTCGTCTGTTGGCGGGACCCGACACCAACACGCTCAGCTTCGTACTGACGGAGCAACAGACTGGAGAAGTCATGGTAACGCCACCTCTCCGCCTCTTTCTCTCTCTCTCTGTCTTTTGAAATGTAATTTACAATTAAATATTTATTCCTGTTTTCTCCTCCTCCTCCTCTTCTGAGCTCACTTCACCCTCTCCCTCTTCCCTTCTCCTCTTCTCTTTACTCCCACTCTCGTTCTTCCTTCTCTACTCCTTTTTATGGAAGCCCATTCACACCAGGAGAAGGGGGGTACAGATATAATTAGTCATGATAAAGAAAGAAATAAGTCAAAATTATTAGCAAAAAAGTCAAAGATTTTACTTGCAAAGTAAAACATGTGAAATAAAAAGATTGTTGACCATAACTTAGATTTACAATCCGATAATTTGTCATTTTAGTTCGATTCCATACGTAATGCGTTTTTACTTTTTCTTGTCTTTTTTTTTCTGAAAACATTGATTCTCTGCCCAGTTTCTTCCCCAAAACTGCCTCCTCTTCTCTCTCATCTTTCTTTTTCCTCCTCCTACTTTTAGCTCTTCGTTATCCTCCTCTTCCTCCCATTCCCTTCTTCTGCTTCCCCTTTTCTTCACCCTCTTTCCTTTTGCTTTGTCCTCCAACTTTTTCCTCATCTTTATATTAGTAAAAATAGTAACAGCAACATGATAAATATACTAATTACCACTGGTATTATTACCATTCTCATTATCATCAAAAGGAAATATAATAAAAAGACAGAAAATCCACTTCATAAACATAAAAGAAGGAAGGACAACTATACAATTAAGCAACAATCTTCCATCATCCAAAAGAAACAAACAAAATGCTGTAAAAAATGTTTTGTATAAATAAAGTTTGTTTAATTGCTCCTCTTTTCAGTGGGATGCATTTTCCATCCCTGAACTGCATAACTTCCTGCGGATCCTCGACAAGGAGGAGCTTGAGCAGAAAGCGGCGGTGATTCGCCGCTACGAGGCCTACCGCCAGAGACTACAGGAGGCACTGAGGGAGGTCAGAGGGTCTTCTTAAAAGGATTAACCTCCATAAAACTGCACTACTGCCCCCTAGAGGGACGGAGGAGGTGATTTATTTTTTCCTAAGCCTCAGAGATGGAGAAATGGTGTACATTTTGAGGAAGAGGGAGGGATGAGAAGAGAGGACGCAGTGCCTGGAAGAAGGGATGATACAGACAGAATGAGGCATGATATAAAGATGACAAGAGGATGGGGAATAAACTGAGACGGCAAGCAAAGGACAAGTGAATGAAGAGACAAACGGACAAAATGTCGATGGACGCTGCTGGAGTTCGATTCATCCTGGATTAAAGACTTGCCTGCTCACACCAAAGATTCACTCAGTTGTGCCATATTCATTCATCCTCTCCATCCATCCCTCTCTTCTTATTCTCCTTCTCTCACTCTGTCCTGCTGCCACATAAATTATGCAGTTTGTCCGACTTTTTGTCCGACAGTTTCCCCCTTTTTTTTAATCCTTTAAACTTGTGAAAGACTCGAGGCCATATGTTGAGTTTTATTTAATTAGTTTTTTTCAAAGGTCTGTACATATTTTTTCTTAATTTATATGGGTGAAGCGGTTTATCTTTTTTATTTTGTATTTTTGAAGCCAAAAAAAAAAATCTTATTTTAGTTTAGTCTACAGAGGCGGAGCATCAATCTGGTGGTTGACACAGACTCGGAGAATAGTTTATCCAGACTGCTACTAGATGTGAATACAGACAATCTGAACATTCAAAACCATCTTTCAAGCTTTAGCTACATATACATGACAGGAGGAAGAATTAGCTGTTGATCATCGTTACACTGAAAGTAAAATATTTCTGAAAGAAGAAAATAACAAGCAGCCTGCATGCAAGTATGGAGTCTTGAGATGCCAAAATAAAAATTTAAGACTTTATTTTTAACACTGATGCATTTATACAAATTTTCGTATTGCTTTTCTTTATTTTTATTGCTTTAATAGAACAAAAAGATGCTATAAAATAACATGTAAAAATGGATATGTTTAAAAAACAATTATAAATTTATTAATTTAATTTACACCATTTACTTGGTGTAAGTAAAGGACATCTTTACATTTATCAATTAATAAGATGTCATTTTTTCTTTTGAATTTTTAAAATGAAATGGACATTTTTTTTTAAACTTTTAAATATTCCATCAAATGTAACTGCTGTAACAATTGTCAAAAGCAATGATCTTTTTTTCGGAAGAATCTTTTCATCATTAATTTATATTAACACATCCATTAACTCATGAATATAATTACAAATTAAATAACAAAATTTATTTAAAAAATATCTTTTTATATTTGAGTTTTTAATGCATACCTTTATTGCAAATGTGATATGTTTTTATCTTGTAGTATTCTTCTCTTTATTAATGGAACACTTCAGACTCCATACAAGGTTGGCCTCACTGAATGTTTAGATGAAGGTACAGAGAAATAAAGAGGTGAATTTCAGGTTTAATGTGACTGAAAATGGACAGACACCTAATCAGAGAGGTAAGGTTTCTACTGAAAGAGCACCAATAGAAGCTTGTGAGCACAGGAAGAAATTCACTTTTGGTTGGTTGTTATAGCAAGTGAGGAAGATGCTGATCTGGTTGGATCTAAAGCCTTTGTTTGCATTTTTCACTGCCGCCAGCTGAGTTTGACAAAACATGACCTGAATGGGCTGACGTAGTTTGGATTTGACCTTTGACCCTGTGTGGTCCGAGCAGGGAGGAGTGAGACTTTGACCGGTTTCTGGAAGTTGACTGAGTAGGTTAGAGGAAGTGGAGGAGAAGCATTAGGGTGGAGGAAGGAAGATAAGTTTTGTTGTTGAAATGGCCAGAGGAGCAGTACATCATGGGAGAGATTGTCGTAAAAGCAGTGTGAACATATCCTTGATGACAGTGACGGGATTTTCCTCAACTTGATTAACTGCTTGTTCACTTGTTGCATTCATGAACAGCTACTGCAAGTCACAGCTGAGAGAGAAAAGGAGTGTTGCAGAGGACGGGGGAGGGGGGGGGTGGCTGTTCTCCTGCCCGCCTGTCGGCAGGCTTTCGTTTGAAACACCTGTTTTTGTGCTCTTATCTCAAGTTGGAAAGCGCAGCCTTGATCTGCTTTTTTCTGGTGGATTAAAGGCAGAAATGCTAAAGAGGGAAACGAGGAATGAAAGAAAAGAGCAGGATAAAATGAAGGAAAGACAAATGAAAAGGTATGCATTAGAAAGTGCAAAAGAGGGTAAAGTTGAGATTTGTACAGTTGGGTTCATGAAAGGCC
This sequence comes from Gadopsis marmoratus, assembly GCA_036023855.1. Classification (NCBI taxonomy): domain Eukaryota; kingdom Metazoa; phylum Chordata; class Actinopteri; order Centrarchiformes; family Percichthyidae; genus Gadopsis; species Gadopsis marmoratus. The sequence continues at coordinate 10,203 of JAVQJF010022621.1, read as the reverse complement.
TTTTGATGGCGTTGCAAGTAAATAGCTGCCTTAATATACAGTATATGCAATGCATTTATCATTTATGGCTTAGAGACCAAAGAAACTTGATTTCAATGTAGTTTTGTAGACAAATCCTTGTTTATTGCTGAACAACATCACAAAGACAATCAAAACTACAAATCAGACTATTGAACTGTGTCGCAAGTCACTAAAATAAGATGTAAGAAGTTGTTTGAGCTACAGGTACTGAAAAGTCAAACTGTTGTACCGCCATCCAGTGGACAAATACGGTAACTGTTCTCTCATTTCTGTGTCAAATAGATTTTAATTTCTTTTGTTATAACCAGAGATATTATTTGTGGTGTTGCCTGGAGCAAAAAAAATATTTTTATTAGAGGCCTCTTCCCACTGGAGGGAAGAACATGTATAGTTTAGTAGAGTTTTATTTAAAGGGGTTTTAACCCTAGTTTATTCTCCTATCAAACACTGGGTTAAACCTATGGAAGCAAAAGATAAAAATAAATCTTACAAGCAACTGAATACCTAATTGTGACATTTAAAAGGGCAATCCACCAATTTTAGACATGAAGTTCAGTTAACTTGTCATGAGGATTAATGATAAAAAATCAAAATTAACTTGTTTGGTTTTGACCAAAAATCCTGCATGTGGAGCTTGACAGAAGTGGGCATTTAGGAGGCAGGAGGGTCTAATGGGAGACATTGTAGAGTTGCATTATGGGAAATGTAGGATCCAGGAGAGTTTGACCTGTAATGGGGACCTTACCTTACTATTTTTAATCTGTCTGTCACAAATACCCAAACTTTATGGAAGTGCAATAATAGATCGTTGAAGTACCCCTGAATATTAAATGTTGACATTTAAATACCACTGAATTTAGAGCTTTTGTAATTGGGTCATTTGTGGGAAAGAAAACGTGAAGTCATGAAATCAAGTTGCTCACACTGGTAAAATTTAGACATCAAAATTGAGGCAAAAATTATTTTGCAAAACCTAAAAATTAACTATTGAATATTTAACATATGGGAATTCCAAACCCATAAATTAGGTATTCAATTAGGTTGCTTATAAAGCTCAAAGTATTTTTCTTTTTGCTTCCATACAATATAATTTAAAATGATGCGAACGTCTGCAAGGAAACAGTTAAATAATCTTAAAGCCATGTTGTTGTTTGTGTATCTGATAAACCAACTTCAGCTGTTAAAACACATCATACCAGATTATTAGTATGAATTAATTTTATTTTTGTTTTTAGGGCACTTTAACGTTGAATTCAGGGAAGACGGGTTTTTAATTTTTCTTTTTTCTCCTTAAGCTGCAAACTACCGCACGCTGTACTTGATCTTAACATCTAATACACTATACGCTTGTGTTTTTTCTTTTAACAAATGGAAGCACAGTGTGACAGTTTATTTTAAGCTCATCTTACTTGTTTTGTCTCATCAAGCTTCCGTATGGTTTCTCTCTGAGTTAGCTGTAGACTGTGAAACGTTTGGTTGAATCTCGACTCTCGCATGTGTTCCTGTTCGTATACATGCTTGCTGTACACACCACTGGGCTGTTCAACATTCAAAGCGTGTATTATTTTAGATAAAGTAGCGGTTCGGAGGGCATTTGGAAAATAAAAAGAAACCCTACTTTTCAAATGCTGTCAGATCTGCTAGTGCTACAAATTAGGTTGTTGATCAATTAATGTGTTATGAAAAGCTTTTGGGCCTTTAGTGTTAAGGAATGAAGAGCTGATATATATTCAGGTGTCTTGTTCTAAGGCTGTTCAATCACAACTAGTCTAAGAACGTGCAAACGATTGGCTTTAAGGTTAATTGTTGACCTTTATAATATCCATTTATTTATATTATAAAAAGGCCAGATGCTGTAAATGCCAAAGATCTGTGTGTAGCTCTTCTGCCATTTTTAATGATATTAATTTTTCCCAGTGATGCTGTTTTTGTTGTACACTTGAAAGGTTTTAATTTCAGGCCTGAGCTGCAAAATCCAAAAGTCAACTTTTTAGAATCAAAGAACGATTGAGAATAAGTTCAGAGAAGGTTTATGATAAATTGTCTCTAATCTGTGAATAGAAGCCATATTTTAGTGAAACATTTAGCTGAATTTTGGCCTTTGAGCTCAGGTCTGTGAGCTCAGACCTCAGCAGTGCCTTTCTAAAGTTTGACAGCAGCAGAAAAAGCAAACCTGCCGGAGGGTTTCATCAGATCTCTGTAGGCAGACGGTTAACGCAGGTTTATTTTTGTTGGCAACTTGTGGTTTCTCTATCATTCGTTACCAAATGTGGCCTTTCGTCTCGCAAGGCGGGCTGCATCTATTAAAGGTGAAATTAAAAGCAAAACGGCTGCGTGTCGAAGTGCTTTGACTCTTGTTTTGATTTAATTAGGTTTGTTTGAGGTTAGCAGAAAGTATTAATGTATTAATCAACTGAAAGGAATCAGTTGCCAAATATTGATAACTTGCTTTTAAATCACTTTTAGTAAAACTGCCCAAAATTAACTGGTTCCAGCTTCTCATATTATAGTTTGCTGCTTTGTTTTTTACACTATATGCTGAATATCTTTAAACAGCAAACGTAAAGATATTTGGAGACGCCTGCCTTTCAAATGATATTAAACCGGAAACTCAAACTTGACACTTCATGTTTGCTTTTTACTTCAGCTACAGCGTTTTCCTCCTTTCTTACACTGTGAGGAAATTTAAATTTAAATTAACCTCTTATTTTTAGACTGAACAGTGGAAATGTTTACCATTAATATTATATTGTAAAGTAAGAAATATTCTGAGACTCCTGAACAACAAATGTTTGGCAAATTCAGCTGAAACCATTAATGAGTAAGTCCTCTCCACAATCAATTTAGGCCAAAAACTCACCGGTCCGTTTGATAAGAGCTGACATCAAACTATCTGAAGCTAAAGAAATCTCTTAAATCCTCAAATCTCCTAAATTAAATATTTAAATAAGCTTTTCCAGGCTTTCGTAGAGTCTTGAAAGTTTGGAGTGCTTGAATTTGAATGTGCTCCTTGAAAAATGCAACATAATCTTGAGTTTCAGATGTAAAACCAGAAATCTTAACATTTGAAATGAACCCATCCCATTGCATTTTAAAATTTGTGGTTTAGGTACCTTGAAAGTGCTTGAAACCTACTCTAAAAACAGGGTTCGTACAGCTTTTTAAAAGGCCAAATACTTTTTGTACAATCGAGATTTGCTTGTTCAAACCCATTGCGAGAAACCTACGATTAAAAAGGTTAAATGAGACAACAGGACTGATATTTTGAGAATCTCTTTATTTGGACAAAAAAATGAAACCTAAAATACATCATCGAAAACTACTCTGAAAAATAAAACGAGGCGTTCCAAAAAGAAACAACAAAACAGTTCTGACAGACTGGAAAGTGCATCAGTGAATTGGAACAAGTGACGAAAAGTTATCTCACGTGAAACTTAAATTCAGTCCAGTTGTGACTCCGAATAAACGGACAACAGATGAAGAACAAACTACAGTAGCAGCGGAACAAGTGGAAAAATCACTGATTCACAATTAACAGTTTGTCAGTAAGAAAATAATTCACCATCAGAATTACACACAAAAGTCTTCAGTCCTTATTTTTTTTACAGCAAACGTCATGCAGATGCGACGGAGACGTCGTCTCCTCATCAGATCTTTGGTTGGATGTTAATCTACAGATTTTAATTTAAAAATAAACATTTCCCCACAGAATGCTGGCTGTAGGCAGCGTCGAGCTTAAACAGACTTGACCGTCTGTGAAATAAAATGCAGATTTGTTCCAACAGCGACAGAGATGTGAACGCCGGCCCACAAAAGAAATGTTTGGGTTGGGGGTTTTTTTTTTTTTTGCCTAAATGTAGTTTATGAAGGAGACTGTCGCATTGAAAAATATATCAAATATAGATTATTCTATTTCAGTCCTACACGTTCACTGATTTGGCCTTTTAAAATGTTTACATCCAACATAAGTAACAATTCATCTCAAACTGCTGAATGAAACCCTAATGATGGAAAGTTGACTTTTTTGACGAGATACTCTCCGTATTGAACCACCGTTCGATTATTTATTAGTGAAATGCTTGATTCAAATGTGTTTGTCCATTTTAAATGGGACTTAAATAAGCTCAGAGTGACACGTACAACACGTGATGGATTGAAATCCAAATAGGAAATCAATACAAAGACAAAGTGACGATAGCTTAGAAACTTTAACACGGTCCAGATAAATTGCTGAATGATGCAACGTGCGTCTGATGCTGGAAACTCGATGTAGGAGACAATTATCCGATGTTTTGGAATTCCTGTTTCTATCCAAAAATGTTACATTAATCAACAGGCACTAACTTCTTTAAGTCCTGTCGGTGGCGCTCTTCTTGCAGGTCAAAGTTCACCTGTTTCTATTTGAGCAGATCTGTTTTTTGTTCCTTGTATTTATCCCTTTCTCAACCATTTTAAAGTGCAACTTCTCACTAAACGTTGAGGCCCAAACCAACCCGGCAGCGTGTGCTCGGATGAGTAAATGGAAAAGCTTTTGTCTGTTTGGATCACTGATATGATGCTATTCTTGACAGAGAAAAACAGACGTGAACGTATAAGAATTTGGTGACATTTAGTGCACAATATAAGAAAACAGGATTTCAATTAATGGCTTGCGAGTGTAAATCCCTCCTGAATAATTTGGCTTCCCTGCACACGCCTACTGACAAACTCACTAAACAGCAGCCCAAACCGGAAGCTTTAAAAAGGTGGGGCCTCCTGTCTCTATGGCAACCCAAAATGAGACCCCACCTGATCCCTTCTCCATCCATCTGGCTCAGGAGGCCTGAAAACAAGGCAATAACAGCAGGAAAGGCCGAATACGAAATACAACACGCACCCTCCTTCCTCCATCAGTTCTTCTTATTTCATCTTCTGTCGGAGTCTGCTGAGCCGCCAGCTGTGGCTGGGGAACATCTGTCGGGGGTCGAACTTGTACCTGAGAACACACACACAAGATACGGGAGTTGATGCTTGTGTGTTAGAAGTCCAACAAATAGTTTCCAAACAGGATTTAACATGAATTTGTCATCTGGAATAGTGGACATTTACAGTCGCACGTTATTTTGTGGGTCTGTAGTTTCAGAATTTCCCTAATTATTTCATAATTTGACACCAATTATGGGGATATTGGAGACTGGTACAGTACACGTCCAGTTAATTATTTTTAAGCGTAGCCTGAAGAGTTCTGATTATTGACTTTGGTTTAAATGGAGCTTTTCTTTCAATAACATTTTTATCTTCCCTATAATTAGTTCAAATTATCTTTAAATTATTAGGCGTTTATTCAGAAATTATGGAAAAAACATGTGCCTTTTGTTGAAATTAACATTTTTATGTACAACATTTGATTAAACAGGCAAAATTCAGATTTAAAATGTTAGATCACTTATGGTTTTCCACTTATTTAATGGGAATTCGATGGATTTTCTTATTTTTTTATAACCTGAAGATTTTAACCGGTGGTAGAAATTCCCTACACGGCAGCAGTATGCAGTCATGACAATTCAAGAAGAATCAAAAATACAGGTAAACGTAGCTCTTTAACAAACTTAAAACTAATCGGTATTTATTTCAGCATTTTCTTCAAGTGGAAGAATAAAGAATTTTAAATAAAATATACAAATTTCTTGTATTTCATGTGTTTTGGAGTACTGTTGGCCCCTTCCTAATTTTTTCATTCTACAGTTGAATCAGTATCTTCCTGCTGCAGGAAACAAAATGTAGGTGAAAAATCAGACGTGCTACTATTTTAAAAACTAATAATCGTGTAGTTTTCAGTGCTGAACAGACCTCGGATCGTACACGCCGGGCGTCCGACACGACTGTCCGGAGCAGGACTGCAGCATCATCAGCCGATGGTTCATCTTCTCCAGGACTTCCTGGTCGATGGTCTTTGCGATGTTGGTCAGCTGGTAGGGGTCCGCTGTCACGTTGTAGACTTCTACAAACACCTACAGGGGGCGCACATCCACAAACAGTGTTAATCAGCTGGGAGGAGTCTACTGTCAAACTGTACAGTAAAGAAACAAAAACAAATGCACTGCTGTCTAAGCCATACTTGATTCTACCACCAGATGGTGCCAAAGCAACAAACACACACACACACACACAATAAGTAACTTAATTAATTTCAGCATATTGAAACATTTGTTTTGTCTTTCTCATCACAGCAGAGGCCTGTACTACGAAGCAGGATTTGGGGTCAGCGAGGTGCTTTCAGGGTTACGACAGTGGTTCACTTAAAGATAAATCGCCATGGTAACTTATGCTGCACGCCAAAACTGCACTGGAGCAGGTTATGTTCCAAATAACAGATCAATGACTTTACTTGTCATGTTTGTGATTGGTCAGATTCTGCCAACACCGCCTCCTTTTACGTGAACGTGCTCGTGGCTAGATGAGCAAACTCTGGGTTGATAACCAGCGTCGTGTGACCGATTAGCGTGATCGCGGTTGTTCGGCTCAGTGACGCCCGATAACGAAAAGCTATCCTGGGTATGTTGAACTCGCTTCGCAGTGCAGGCCTCTGGTGCCTTCATTCTTAATCTTTGTAGGTCACAGCAGCTAAAATGAACATTTCTCTGCACCTCATTATCGTCAAACTCGCAGTACTGCAGGTTGGCAGAGGGGGCGACAGTGCGCACACACGCATATGTGTTGTTGTACGAGTCCTCGCACACACAGTCCGGGAAACACTTCTGCACAAAGAAAGTCACGAGTTATTCCTGCTGCAGAGGCCTTCTACCCCCCCAACAACAGATCATATTAAAAGTTTCATCTCGTACTGAAACTCCCGGACCCAGCAGGGGGCAGGCGGGGTCGACCACGTTGCTTCCCTCGCCTTCGTACTCCACCAGGATGTCTGTTCTCCAGCTGCTGCTGTTCACCTTCCCCTCCTGGTGATGGTGACACACACACACACACCCTTTGTGCATAATCATCTTCTTTTTTGGCAACCTTTAATTAATGTCACTCATCTCAATTTAAACACTGACTGAAACTTTAACATTACTGCTATTTCAAGTTTGTCTAAACCAAAATTTGTGTCTGTTTTTATAAATAACAGATGAATATTTAAAAACTGCTGGATACAAAAATAAAAAAAACCACATTTGTAGTCTAGTGGTCAGTGCCATTTTATTACACCTTATAATGAATATTTAAAATTGTAGTTGAAACACTGAAATATGCAAACAAATGGAAATGTGGACCATTTTCTAATTAAAATTGGTAGGAACATGAAAAAAAGGGTAAGATTTGGGGGTTTTGAGAGACTAACAACCAAAGTTGAGGCTTGATTTCGCAGCTCACATTTATTCAGAAACTTGATTTTGGTGACGCTTTCTGCAGCTGATGTCATGTTTTGTTAAGGGTTCTTGTTTATGACCGTCACTCGCGATATAGACTACTGTACATAATATTAAGCTTTAACTGAATACAGTGAAACTAAGCTACATTACGTCTGTCAGGATGCTGAGGGATCTCACCATGACGGGCAGGAAGGACATGCCGTCCATCTGCGTTTTGTTGACGTTGTAGCCGGCGATGTCCAGGATGGTCGGGCCGAGGTCGATGTTCGTCACCAGCATCTGACAACGACATACGTTCATTTATTCAGCTCGGATCGACAAAAAATAACTTTTGTCTAACTAATATCTTGTCACTTGCAGTGTCCGTTTCCTCAAGAATTGAGCTGCAACGATTAGTTGATCAAAAGAAAATTGGCAACTAATCTGATAATCGTTTCAGTCACTTTTTTAAGCAAACGTGTCAAACATTTGCTGGTTCCAGCTTCTTAAATGTGAGGATTTGCGGATTTGATCATTTTAAGGCAGTAGATGAAGCGTCTTTGGGTTTTGGACTGTTGGTCAAACAAAAGCAGGAATTTTAAGACGTAACTTTGGGCTCTGAGAAATTGTGATTGACATTTTATAGACGATTATTGGCGAAAATAGTTGTTGGCTGCAGCCTGTTTAAATACGTCAGTTCATCATATTTAATATCTTGCTGTGTCACATCTGTACGGTGTGTCCTGATTAACACAGTTTGATCGCGTGCGTGCGCCTACCTGGCTGGTCTGGTTGGGCTTGATATTTGGTCCTCTGACCATGAGGGGAACTCTGATGTCAAACTCGTAGAGCTGCCTCTTATCCAGAGGAAGAGAGAACTGACCTGAAGACATGAAGAAACCGGAAACACATTTAGAGGTGCAAGTTCTCCGTGTTCAAACATGCCCTCTCTCCAAACTTCGTTCAGATCTGTTAACACAATTTGGATAAATGGGAGCAAAAACATCCCCTTTGTGTGTGTGTGTGTGTGTGTGTGGTTACATACCTGTGTGGTAGCCATTGTCAGAGGTAAAGAAGATGTAGGTATTGTCCAGTTCACCTCTGACTTCCAAATTCTTCACTATTTCCTCCACCAGGTCGTCCACCGATAGCAAGGTTCGCCACCTACAGGCCGGGATGAACAATAAGACCAAACTGAACTTGTGTGGGGAACACGTGGAAAAATAAAACTGTATACGGACAAAAAGCAGAGAGAGTAGGCGAAAGGGGAGGAAAAAAAGAGCAGAGGAGCAGGCAAGAAGACGACGAAGAGGAGAGCAGCGAAGACTCACCGTTTCCTGAAAGCATCATCCAGAAACTGAACGGAGGAGTTGGTCATGGGGGTCTTAGCCTGTCTGATCAACCAGTGTTTGTCCTGGAGAGAGAGATGGAAAGAAGAACAGAAATCACGTTCTCCTTTTAGGCCGAGAATCAGCTAAAAACACCGGACAGGATCCATTCAACTGACCAGAGCGATAAGAGGTCAGTGACACGAGGAGCTGTACCTTCCCGTGGACGTTGAAGTTGGGGTCTCTGGGAGCCTTGGTGTTGTTGAAGCTGCCCTGGTACTGAGGAGCCGCTGTCCACGGGGAGTGGGGGGCCGGCGTGGACACCATCATGAAGAACGGCTGGTAGTTGGATTTATACTGGAGGAAGTTCAGCGACATGTTGGCCTGAGAGAGAGCGAGGGGGGGGGCAGTTTTAAAAAAAAAACCTCAATTCTTTATTTTATGCACATGTCTTTGGGTTTCTGCGGAAAACAGAATGAGGTACTTTTAGTTAGTTAAATACCTTTAAAAGTAACTATTTATATTAACAGTTGCAAAACAGTGCGTCTGTTTCATTACGATCAAATAGACTGTTTCAGCAGAGGATCTGAATATTTTCTTTAACTTTCAACCCCCCAAAAATCAATTCAAGTCTTAAAACGAAAGGCAAGACTTGAACGAATAACACCTGAAGTTATTGGCTAATATGACAAAGTTAATGCATCATTTTCACTCAAAACACCTAATATGAAGAAAACAAGAATAATATGCATCGATGTAAAAAGGTAACCGCTGCCTCACCAGCACGTCGGTCAGGTAGTCTTTGCTGTAGTCGGCTCCGTGTCTCTGAGCCTTTCCGTTCACTGACAGAGTGTAGTTGTAGTATTTAGAGTTCTTCTCCTGGAAGACACAAACCACTTCCGTGAAATGCTCTCGTTTTGGAATTCAGCACGTTTACGCTCCTGTTCACATTGTATTTGCCATTTAATCTAAAGTCAGGGTTCGAGAGTACAAGTCAAGCACTTCCCACCTTCCCACAGACAGGAAGGAGCCCTTAGACTGAATTTGTGTCTGAAAGGTTAAAAAGCTTTCGGCCTTACCAGTCCGACCCAGTAGTTCCAGCCTGGGGGAACATGCTCCACTCCACCAGCCTCTGAGTGCCCATACTGAAACACACAAACAATATTCACACACAGATTTAATAAGCTAAGACTGTCATGAGCCCCCATCGAGAAATCTGGCATTACACCATAAAAGACAAGTAGAAAGAAATACATTCAAGTAGTCAAAGTTAGAAAACTACAGTATGTTACTCTAGACCATGATGGCGCTACGTAAAGTTGTTACAATTCCTCCTGCAGGGGGACATGAATGTGAAAAATATGAACCAGATGGTGGCGCTAGAGGACGAGTCAGAGGATTATGAAGTCATTAGGGTTCATCCTCCGGGAGCCATTAACGTCTGTATGTAAGATTTTGTGCCAATCAGCAGAAGTTTAGATATTTCACTGGACACGGGAAAACCTTGACCTGCTGGTGGCGCTACA